>CM068373.1:140413298-140540798 GCA_034769895.1 Magicicada septendecula | reverse complement strand
CCTGGCTGACAAAATTACGCCTCTGGTTTAGGTACATTAAACTAATGTGTCGGAAAAAACTTTTCTGTTTCAGATAACTACTAATTAAAGCGCTTAAATTCGTTTTTAAATGAACGACTGAAACCTAAAGAAAGAAATCTTATTCCTTTTAGTCTTTAAGTAGCTACTAAACTTTCAACTTTCAACGTATTTTCAACTTTCAACTTTCAACTTGTCACAACTTTGCGCTGATTTTCAACAATGAACCGGATAACAATAGATATTAAACAGATTGTTTCTCTATTGAGCAAAATTCCTATTCTCCGAATATTTTAAATTAAATAAGCTGTACAAAGAGATTTTATTTTTGCTACAATAATATACAGTTTAGTTGACTAATATTGTACAATTATTTTATAACGAAACACAGTGTATATGTGATATAATATGCCTACTAAAACAAGTAATTTTATACACAATGAATTTGTAATTTGTATACGCCACATAAAGTTTCTGGAAAGTTAAAACTTTTATAACATACTTCAAATTACATAATAGTTTAAGTAAATATAATTAATTATAAACTGTGTTGTTTGCTGTGTGATGTAGTAAACTCAAAAAAGGATGGAGCGGTAGACTGACAGAAAAACTATTTTTAATTTCAAGATGGGCACGGCTAAATTTCAGTCGATCCAACCAATCATCAACACTTAAGTAGTTAAAATTTTAAATTAAATTAAAATATATCGTTTCGTTAGAATAATCGCAGTATATTCAGTAGAAACAGAATCACTGACACCAGATAAAGTCACTAACTATAAATTTAATTAGAAAAAAACAACAGTCAGAAATCAACAAAGATACTCTTATATAATAATTCAAGTTAAATGTGTCCAATACACAACAATAAATGTCGCCTTTTTACAGTTTTGCAGTGCTGTCACAATAACACTCACTCCGATGCGCACTGTAATGTCTTTGGTCGAAAAATGAAGTTGGCTGGCCGTTGGGTGCTTATATGTATACCCTGCTGAGGTCTGAGACTAATTTTCTATTTTCCAGGGGAGGAGTCGAGAATAAATTGCGTAGTTACAAGCGCTGAAACGCTCTTCAAACTGTGTCAATGTGCGGCTTTGAAGACACTGTGTCGATGAAGTGCTTGTAGAATAATCGTCAAAATTATGGAACAGCCTTGAATGTTACTGTATGTTAAGTGTCACGTCGATATCGTTTCTATCAACGTAGCATACAGTTGCCTGTGTTTTTCTCTTATAATGTAACTTTATGAAGTGATGAAAAATATTGTAATTTATCAGTTATAGTGTTGCAGGTTACTTATACCGTATAAGTTACAAATTATTCCACAATTCATCAACTTTTTCTTTGCTACTATTTAATTGTAATGCGTGACTAATGATGTAAGGAATATGTGATGAGTCTTTCAAGGGTTACACGAGTTAAAGTTTGGAAAGGACTGTGGCACTGACATTTCATTGTTCTGACACAACAATAGCAAATTTTAGACCCAAATAAGGAAACAACCGTTTGTGAAACAAATTATTAGTGCTAAAATTTATTATCTATTATAGGTCGTAATCGATAATGTTATACGCCTCCTTCGGTTGTACGATTACAGATTTGATTCTGTTCTAGATTCTACAAGAGTCAAGTCAGTACCTAAAAAGTATTAAATAGTATAAAATTACACTACTTGTGACTTTGCCTTGAACAATTTACTAAAATTACGAACTATAATTAGACGTCTTTCCTTTTTACAAATAAAAACAACGAACCTATTTTATACAGGCTCTAAACATAATACTGTCTTATGTCTTCTTCTTTTGTAATTAAAAAAAGGTTTTGAATTCTGTTATTAAGTTGTTTCGCCTCGGTAACCTCGGTTTGTATTTGTTAATTTACACATTATTAAGATAACTTGTCAGCATTACACACTCTACGTTAATGATAGGAATAGTGTCATCAATTAAATGGTATGAAGCCTATGTGGATTACAAACAACGAATAAACCTAGATTAAAAAGGGAAGTCTGCTTACATAATACTGTTAAGACGGTCTAACTGATCGTCGTATAGTACAGTGGAACACAAAATACAAGACACCAATTAAGTCACTAATCACCAGCTTTATCACAATTAAACAGTTTGTAACCAACAAGATAGTCTCTTATAACAAATCGAATAAAAATTGGTCACACGCAATAAAAATGTCTACTAATATAAAACACAATTAACTGAACTAAGTGCCGCTGAAGCCTTGTATTTATATACAAGAATATTCCACATACTACGCATCAGCGCCACATTAGGACGTAATTGATTGCGGCCTTGACACAGTGCACGCGGCTGGCGACGTCTAGAAAAGTCTCGCGAACGCATGTTGAAATCAGGTACGCAAACAAATTAGAGCCGGATTCTTCAAGAACATTCGAGAAACACGTAGATTGTTCTGTAATGTTATAACACTCTACTTTTAAATCTGTTCGTGAGTGAAACGTGGACATCTATAAAGAGAAACAAACAAAGGCTCAGAACATCTGAGATGAAACTCATAAGAATGATTGAAAATATAAAGTACTATGCTCTTTGACCTGCAGAACTCGCTGAGCTGTTTTCAGCGTAGTAGATCTATTATTATACCAATCTCCACTGATACCTGTATAATTGGATTCCTGATTACATGACGTTACAATTTTGCTTTTAATCGTATCTCGAGGATATTCACAAAAACTGCATACATTTTCTAGCTAAACAAGTCTTTGTTGGGAGCCATTTAGAAGTAAAGCGAGCGAAAAGCGAAAGAGTCACTCTTCTTTAATAATATTACGTATGTAATGAGGTGTACACTATAAAAGTGAACGTTTATTTTGAAATTTTCCCGCCATTGTTACCGTCTCAACCGTGAAAACTGGTAATTTCCCTGGAGGAACACTACTTGTTATTATCCCATTTTGTGAGTGTGCGCGCTATAATATAATTCGTACAAATTAGACCATAACCTGTTGGAGACAAATTACATCGTCACACTACACGCCAACACAGTTCGCATATGCTGGCTTTGACTTACTTCACAACTGCTTGACAGAAGTGCAATTTTTGTTGACAACTTCAACTGAACAAAATTTTCTAAAGGTGTGACCACTGACTTCGACAAAATTTATTGGTACCATCTGCAAGAGGATGGTGATTTGCGGAGGGGGTTGAAAAATAGCTTGGCTTTCGTGAGTATTTTTTTTAATTGTTAATTTGATCTAAACTTAGTAGTAAACAATAATAATATTTTATTTAATTAGAAAGAAAAATCGAATTTGATGAACAGTAATAAAGTAAGTAAAATTTGTAAAATAATATAAACTCCTTAAACTTGATTTATACTATTATTTTTATTGCTTAATATTTTTTATTATCATTAATTTTGTAATCTATTTCTAAGGCTTTCACGGGCCTCGTCATAATTGTTGAAATTAAGATCCGGGCTACACATCTAGACTGTAAGATCTGGGCCGTGATTTAGGCCTACTGTAGTCATGATTGCACTGTTGTTATAAAGCACTGAACACAGCGGCTGTTCACCAACGCTGGTACACAGTACTGTTGTCGTCTGAGGCAGCCGGAGAAGCCTGCGATGGCTGAATATGCACTTGCTAATGCTGATAATCGAGTTATCTTCGGAACACCAGGATCCTCTCTTTGCTGAGTGCTTACTTAGCTCGCCTGCATATGGAGTCCGTGTAGATTCAAAAGCAAGGTGCCTTGCTTTATCAGTGTAAAGAAAGCCTTGCTTTACATAGAGTCTGGAATCCTGTGCTGCGCTACCTGTTGGATTGCGCATATTCCTGATTGGCCGATAGTGGTTTTTTAGCTGGATCCTGCAAACTCTACAAGTTCATGAAGACGGTTCTCTTTGGGACCGCGAATATTATTTGCCACAGTACTGTGGTCACTGACGGACACCGTGTCAGTTGTATTAAAAACCGTGTTTCAGTAAAGATGGCTTCCATAGGTGAGGCCGAAACATCTGAGAACAACATCTGTCAGAATGATAACTGCAGTAAACCACAGCCCAATAGGCCGGATCTTAATGTCAACAGTCATAAATTTTGTATTTCCTAATATTTTACATTTTATTACTCGTGTATAATTTAGAATTTAAATTTACATAAGAATAACCCATGTTAAACTTCAAGTAGGTAAACTATTGTTCTTACAGTTTGTTGTTTTAGCAGCCCATGTTACTAACTACTCGAGACTTATCACGCACATCCTTTAGTCTTCAAATGTTCCCGGGACCTTCCCTCCCATCCTTCTGTAACTATTATTTATAACCCTTTTCCCTGGCCTTTGGCTTTTCCCTCCATTTTTTATTTAGCTGTCGGTTGGTAGTTGGGAAGGTAAGAAGGGATAGGCGTTTTGGGTCCAAGATTACGACACGTGTAAAGCCAGGTTGCTGGTCTTCGAGTCTCATTAGAAGTCTCTGATTATATTCCCTGGTGTAAAATTCTAGGTTTTTAAAAATTATTCTTTCTACTATTGTCACGTTCCGTAGTTTTACATATCATGTGTACTAGCGCCTGTGATTGGTTTTCAGACAGTTGAGAGTTCCTTTTTTCTGGAATTTTCTTACACATCAAAACCTGTATACAAGTAACACAGACGGAACTGAGGTACATATAACAAACGTTAATGTGTATGAATGACAAGAATTAATAAAATTTTACATTTTACAACAAATAAAATGTAGAAGTTAATTGCGATATCCAGATTGACATCTGCGAGTGAGGTGTGAGTAGTGATGAAAAAGAAATGCGGCCATATTATGAGTCCTGAAATGCAGTTTCTTCGAAATACTTTAAACTATACATTGAAAAATAGAAAAAGGAACAAGAATATAAGGGCAGAAATAGAAGTAAAAGATGTAAATGCAATTATATGAACTCATAAAAGACAATGGTTTGATCGTTTACAAAGGGTCACGTAGGATCGATTGCCAAAAGCCATAGGTAGATGAGACCTGGTCGTCCAAGGATGAGATGGGTGCCGGAACAGGTTTATATAAATTAGTCCCTGTAGCAAAGAAGAAGAAATAGATAACAATTATTACTATTATACCTTCCTAATATGATAATAATAATATGTGTGTGAGATATACATTATTGTTATTTATGCAACTTATTCATTCACGCGCCTTTTAGCAGATTAAAGTTTTGCAGCATTGTACATATCAATGGTTATTATAGGCGTCGTGTTCTCCAAATATCGTGGCCCAATAAGAGATTACGACGAGTAATTTAGTAGCAACGATACATGCAAGACGGATCACTAAAATATCTCACCGCTTGTTAGATTATCTGTAATGATGTTCCTGCAATTTCTCGCTGGATGGCGTCCTTGAGTTCAGTAATACGTTATCCATTTACGGTTTTTACGTGTTCATGGATCGTGGTGACAGTAGCAATAATAGTCGCAGACAAATAAAATAGGGGGTTTAGCAAATTCATTAAAACAAATAATGAGAACCAAGGAAAACATTATATTTTATTTAATATTTTATACTCTATATTGTAATGTTAAAATCTATGCAACTGACACATATACTAGAAAGAGTTGCCCCATAAAGCTGCTTCGCTTGTTTATTGGTTATCTAGCCAACGACACGATATTAATCAAATCGTACAAGTGTTTTGTACATATCAGTTGTACGTTAAAGAACTATTGTGGAAATGAATGATAATGAAAATGTAATGTTTTCTAATCATCACAATTTGGTAAACAAGATGCAATAGTGTCAAACAGAATTAAAATAAATAATACACTCCTATCTATAGTTGAAAAGAAGGAATAAACAAGTGACACAAAATATATGTATGCTGTATGCTATTATAACTTTGATAGCTCAATATTTTGATCGAAGTACATTTATTATTACATAAACTTCGATAGTAAATAATATTTTAATTATGGAGAAAAATACAAAAATCACGATTTCTCTACTATAACTTGAGCAATATAACGATACTGTAGAGAACACAGCTATACAATAAGCACTAAAAGTTCGAAACTTTCCGATTTTGGTTACAATTCTTTTTAATCTGACACCTTGCTGAATTTCCACAATTTTTTAAAATTTCTGATCTTATTTTTTGAGTTTCATCGTCGTCATCTAAAGGTTCAGTTAGCAGCCACGTTTCTCCCTTTTTTAGGTTCCAGAAATTTTGAAATTTCTAAAAATGAACACTATATTCAGATTGTGATTCAAATTGTTTTAAATTTGATACACTACATGGTTTTTTACGAGTTTTTCACAGTTTTGACCCCACGTTTTTGCATCCTATCCACCTATTTTAGAAGGATCAATTTAAAAAACAATAGGGCACTGTAGGGGAAAAGCATGTATAAATATGCTGAGTTTTTCAAAAGTCGGAATGTGTTCAAACGTTATCGTCAGACATACACCAAATGAACAGACAAACATGTAGGTAGATAAATGCCAAACGATCGCCTCAAAACTGAGAACTCCTACAACTATAAAATAGTATTCTGGGTCACAAAATAACATGTGATTTCCATTGATTCATATTGCTACGATGGTCTCACGGATCGACTTGTTGTTCAGTGGAAACAGAATAACTGAGACAAATGAAGTTACTAATTACCCGACACAGACAACACAGACATCAACAAAAGCACTCTTCTACAATGGTTTAAGTTATTTCTACCCAACAACTACAATAAATATTAGCTTATTATAGTTTCGTACTAGTTAACACACTAATTAAGTCAGGGCAGCCTGGTGGCATCCTGGGTCCTGGACTGGCAGTATGGTGCACAACGACAGCAGGGTGTGCATCTAGTGTGGAGGCGGAGGAGACTACAGTAGGCCAACGGCTGCACACATGGGCTGAGTCAGTTAGCATACTGCGACCGGGCAGAGAGAGCTCGTCAGCTGAGGTGAAAGCAACTCTCTAGGGGAAGAGCAGCCCGAAATAAAAGTTCCTGGTCTTCCAGTTTGGGGTTTTTACATCAGGACAGTAACCTGCTGAAGTAAAAATATATGTACTTACAGAACACATTCAGGCAGCTGAAATGAAATTTCTAAGACGGACACAAGGTTGTTCTCTTTTGCATCGAAGAAGGAACGAGGATATTTCTGTAGACGCGGTTTAAACATTGTACCGGAAGATTGAAGACCAAAGAAGGAGATTGTGTGAATATTCTAAGACGGACACAAGGTTGTTCTCTTTTGGATCGGAGAAGGAACGAGGATATTATTGTAGACGCGGTTTAAACATTGTATCATTGCACCGGAAGATTGAAGAGCTAAGAAGGAGATTGTGTGAATATTCTAAGACGGACACAAGGTTGTTCTCTTTTGGATCGGAGAAGGAACGAGTATATTACTGTAGACGCGGTTTAAACATTGTATCATTGCACCGGAAGATTGAAGTGCTAAGAAGGAGATTGTGTGAATATTCTAAGACGGACACAAGGTTGTTCTCTTTTGGATCGGAGAAGGAACGAGGATATTACTGTAGACGCGGTTTAAACATTGTATCATTCCACCGGAAGATTGAAGAGCTAAGAAGGAGATTGTGTGAATATTCTAAGACGGACACAGGTTGTTCTCTTTTGGATCGGAGAATGAACGAGGATATTACTGTAGACGCGATTTAAACATTGTACCAGAAGATTGAAGACCAAAGGATGAGATTATGTGAATATTTGAATCGCATGCCTGATATCCGTCTACCTGTGGCTGCCTTGGGTTATCACCCTACTGGGAAGAGAGTTGTCGGTACGCCGAGGAGGAGATGGGTTCTGGAACAGGTCTAAGGCCTATTCCTTGGAGGGACGATGATGTTGATGATGATTAACACATTAATCACTTTTCGCTAATACGCCACAAAACTCCGCAACCGAATTGTAATATCGCTAAAACTGGGCCGCTTCGAAATCCAGTATTTATACCTCCGCCGCTTTTCATTGTATTGAGATAGCGTACCTGCATGCTGGTAGGGTAGAGTAATGGAGTACACGCCTGCAACACTGCAGAACGTTACGTAACTTTGCCGCGCAGAATAATCTCCAAACGACTGGAACACTGCAGAACGTTACGTAACTCTGCCGCGCAGAATAATCTCCAAACGCCTGCAACACTGCATAACGTTACGTAACTCTGCCGCGCAGAGTAATCTCCAAACGCCTGCAACACTGCAGAACGTTACGTAACTTTGCTGCACAGAATAATCTCCAAACGACTTGAACACTGCAAAACGTTACGTAACTCTGCCGCGCAGAATAATCTCCAAACGCCTGCAACACTGCAGAACGTTACGTAACTCTGCCGCGCAGAATAATCTCCAAACGCCTGCAACACTGCATAACGTTACGTAACTCTGCCGCGCAGAGTAATCTCCAAACGCCTGCAACACTGCAGAACGTTACGTAACTCTGCCGCGCAGAATAATCTCCAAACGCCTGCAACACTGCAGAACGTTACGTAACTCTGCCGCGCAGAATAATCTCCAAACGCCTGCAACACTGTAGAACGTTACGTAACTCTGCCGCGCAGAATACTCTCCAAACGCCTGCAACACTGCTGAACGTTACGTAACTTTGCCGCGCAGAATAATCTCCAAACGGCTGGAACACTCCTGGCGCGCCCCGCCGTGCCCAGAATCATTTACGCAATCAGTGCTGAGATACTATTTATTTCCTCAGCGTAACAATGTGCTCAGCAATTAATTTGCTGAAACATTCCATTTCATTCACAGCTGTCAGCAGTTTTGTTGTTATACAGTTTTATTAAATCCGCATAGCTCTTTCCTGCATTATAATTCAGCAAATACTTGTTTGCAAATAATTGTTTTATGTGTTCCGGTACTTGACTGAGCTCTACAGTTTGAATATTAAATAAATAAATAACTTTTGAATCGGTCGAGTGGAAACTGGGAAATCGCGTCGCTCGTCCAATTACTTACAATGAAATACTACGAACGTTTAGAATTACAAACAAAGCCGTTGTTAGTCAGCAAAATCTCAAACTTGTTGGTGGCGAAAAGGAGAAACTAGATGCCTTTTAGGCAACGCACGCGTGTAGGTCGCCAACACTTAAACTCCTCTGTGTGGTGGTTAAAACACTTAAACTCTGCTTGAAAGTTGGTTAAAAATAATCTTATTACTTCCACGTATCGTAAGGAAATGGAAGTATGATGATCACTAAAAAAATGGTGTTCGAGATATGGGCTAATGACCCTCAAAACACGAAGAAAAGTCATTTTCCGAAAAGTGTGTGTGTGTGTGTGTGTGTGTCTGTCTATCTATGAGTAATATTTTTTTCTATGGCGAACGATAACAGCCGCAAATTTAAACAGAATCTAATAATGTTTGCATATGTGCCCGACTTTTAGAGGACTCAAGACCTATTGCTTTTTTTGAAGATCGGTTAATGGGGAGGGGTAGTTTACCTGCAACGTTTTACGTTTTAACAAGAGTAGACTACTTAAAAATTTACAGGCATTGCACAAATGCAATGCACAGAGAAGGGCATTGAAAATGCTTCAATAAATCTAAAAAATATATATATTTATGTTCATTCACCAATCAATGAATTCATTCTTCATTTACCAATGTACAGATTATAAGTTAAATGTAGTCGCATTCATAAGCGAAGTTTTATATGTGTACTACGTTATTGACAACAAAGAAGTAGTTTCTATGGAAACTCACCGGTTCCCATCTTCGATCACGTACCAGCGGTGGTTTTCAAATGTGCGACACATCCTTATAAACATTTTCAATGTTAAAATTCAGTAAAACTTTTCAAACAATGGTAATTGTTAAAAAGTAAAGTTAATTTTGTTGCCAGGCAACCGGCTAGGAGGGAGGGGTAGTTTACCTGCATTGTTTTGTGTTTTAACTAGAGTAAAGTACTTAATTTTAATAAATAAGTGCCCCGAAATTAAAGTCATATTAATTCACTGTATAACGGTGAATGAGATTATTATAAATGAAGGGGCAGTTGAACGGGGAGGGGTGATTTTTTTGAAAATTGCTATACTGAAATCAAGTAAAGTAGGAATGTTTAATTTTGATGGATAAAATACCTTAGCAATTACATATGATAAAACTATTACTCTATGAAAGCGTAAATATCATTAATGGTGGGGATCGGTTGTGGAGGAGGGATGGTTATCTGCGTAGTTCAGTTTGTTTATAAGAATAAAGTACCTAATTTTTATAGATGAAGTGACTCGGAAATAACATTATATTAAACGACTACCCCATAATAAAAAAAATATCTATAAATAGTTTGAAGGTAGGCGATATTTTTTTTAGAAATTATCGAACCAAATTCAAGTAAATGATATTAATATAAACTTTAGAACATGGAAGTCATCTATGGTTCCCCATACCGATATTTTTGTATTTTAAGTTTCTGAAAATCCTCCAGGATAGAATAAACTGAAGGAACGCATTAAACCAGTCATGTGCGAGTAAAGACAGAAAGAGAGAGGGCGGGAGAGAGAGAATGAGAGAGAGAGAGAGAGAGAGAGAGAGAGAGAGAGAGAGAGAGAGAGAGAGAGAGAGAGAGAGAGAGAGAGAGAGAGAGAGAGAATGAGAGAGAATACTACAACGTTCAAACAGTCGTAACTTGTCAAGTACAGTTAGTCGGTCCGTGACCTAGCTCAAACAGGCTCTTCAGTGTGGCTACAAAGATCTCTGTACAGTTACGGAAAGGAACACAGTTTAGTATAGTCAGTTCTTATCAGTTTGTCTTAACTTGGTTTATGATGGCAATAAGTTCTACTTTACCAGACACTTAAACTGGGTTATTGCCACAGTGGCTGCGTCCCTTTAACTACATTATCTACTAAAGGGTAGTGAACTCTTTGGTGTCTTAATGGGTTACTATTACAATATTATATCTACTGAAAATCAAAGTCGAATAGCTTTCTGTATTACAACACATTGTGAGAAATTCTGAAGGTCAAACGAATACGGAAACACGTAATTAAAATGTTTGATACTGAAATTAATATACATAATGATACAATGCTATCCATATTATATTCGTATATCATTATGGATACATAAATTAATATTATTATTACTTTAAACAATAAAAATCGAGACAAGATAAGTACCATCTGGTTCTATGCAATCTTAACCAACAGTTTTAATAAAACAAATTTATTAATAAAACACTAAGAGGCTACTACATCTAGCGGGTTGCAACCATGACAAGTTGCAGAAAAAAATATCTAGGCCTATTTTAAATACGAGGATGTTAAGACGATGGTTTTAAAAATTATACATTATAAATCTAATATAATTTTTACATTGTGTTAAGTTTCCGGTCCGAGTGGACCAAAAAATGTTTTGTTGAAGAATGTTGAGTGTGAAATTTTCTACTTATAGTTGATTCGCCAGGATGCAGAAATGATGAAGCGAGTGGACTGTAGTTAATTCATTTATTTGATGTTCACAAGTACATTAGAAATTGTTAAGCAGTTAGAAGTTGTTTTGAATGATAGATTGGCTAATAAGCATAATGTGGATACAATTCGTATCAAATTTAAATTAAATTAATAAACGGGCCTAATGGGCCATAAGTAAAGTGTTGGCCTAAGGCCTACATTGATTGTAGCGACAAGGAAAAATATGACAGTGAGGCTGCGGGCGCGTGCCGACCGCCGCTTACTAGCGTCTGAGACGTACTGTGCAGAGCACCGACATGAATGATCATATTACCGTAAAAATTAAAGCGCAGATTAGCCAACCTATAAAGTAAAATTATCGCGCTACTGTACATAAGGCTGCCCGTCAAAATCAATAGATTTTTTTACTACATTTTAGTAAATTATTATACATTTTGGTAATTTAGTTTATAACATACAGTGTTCTTAATAATGAAGTTAATTTCAAGGCTGAATTGAACCTTGAGTTGTAATATTAGATAACAGCTGTACGTTAATGGTTTAGCGATAAGCATGAATAAAGATAAGCTTTAAAGATAAGAGTTTGTAAGCCAAGGTTGGCGAACAAACTGATTTCAAGCATGAATAAAAATGTGTGCGTTGGCAAAGTATTGCCGTCATATATTGTATGTGTACAATATCGAACGTTATGAAACATGAAAAATACATAATTAGACAATGTTTAATAATGTATGATCGGAAGCTCATCACATTATGGCCCGATAGCTTGTAACCCTATGCAAGTTATAGATGGTTACCGTGAAATAGTTGAGGCCAGTAGACCTGTACAGAGTATTGTTTACATGAACAAAATTGCCACAAATTACATGTTTAAGCGTAAATTTAGCATGGCGTCATGTATTGACCAAGCCATGCTATTCCTGAAGTTTCAGGAACTTACAATATGTTGTTGTGTGAGAACAAGCTATAGATAGCTGACTGAATGCAAGCACATATATGATGACATGTATGTCACAGAAATAATAATTGTGCAATGCTTAATCACAAAATACAAATACAATATAAAATAAATCTAGGCGTGGCATGGTTACATACAGTAGACGCAAAAACGATATGTTTTACATAAACGCAAGTTATATAATAAATATAATAAACAACAATTTAGTTAATTACAATATGAATAATCGCAATGGCATAAGTAACAAATACGACACTGTGATTACAAACGTAATACATGAGTTGAACAATTGAAAAAGATATTCACAGAACAATAAATCACATATATTAACAACTGTGTAAAAAATGCATGCATGGTTGCGTAACTGCAAAACATGCGAATATTATGTAACAAATTTTTATAAAATAATACCACCGAAAACATGACACATACCCAATACATCAAAATGTAAATGTGTAGGACATAGTATGCCACACAAAATATTAACATACAAATACAAAATAGTAATATACCACCATAAAACTATGATGATTATAGAAACACGTAATGGCGCAAATTGTTATGAAAATGTTGTGATAATACATCACAATTAAGTTGACCAAATGGTCATAATAAGTAATAAGCCAATGGCTGAGTAAAATAGCATTGTGCTAAATGATCATAATAATCTTGTCAAATCTCGTCCCGCGCTGGCAACAGACATAACTTATGTACTGGTCTCCGCAAAACACCAGTAGGTGTGGGAATGTCTACGACTCGAATTAAGTTACCCGGGCCGGGAAATGTGGCAGTAATTACACCAAATTTCCAGGCTAATGGAGGTAGATTATCCTCAACAAGTAAAACTAGGTCCCCAATGGAGACATTCTCCTTAGCGAATTTCCATTTGTGACGCTGTTGTAACTGGTGTAAATAGTCGCGAGACCACGCCTTCCAAATGCCTTGGACAAACTTCTGTAGAATTTGCCAACGCCCAAGACGAGAGATAGGAATATGAGATAAGTCTGGGTCCGGTATCGCCGTTAATGGTGCGCAAAACAAAAAATGGCCAGGTGTGAGTGGCACCGGATCATTTACATCCGAAGAGATGGCAAATAAAGGTCGAGAGTTCATACATGCCTCTATCTGAGACAAAACTGTCGTAAACTCCTCGAAGGTGAGTATAGACTTGCCTACCACGCGGCGCAGATGAAACTTCAAACTCTTTATGCCGCTCTCCCAAAGGCTACCGAAATGAGGTGACGAGGGCGGAATAAATGACCATGAGATCCCCTGAGAGGACGTGAATGATTTGAGTGATGAGATGGCATCCTTATTATGCCAAAGGTTGTAGAGATCATGTAAAATATTGCGGGCCTTCCTAAAGTTTGTGCCATTATCAGAGTATAACTGACTGGGTATGCCCCTGCGGGCCATAAAACGACGTAAGGCAGCTATAAACGCACTGGCTGTAAGGTCGGAAACCAATTCCAAGTGAATGGCCCTGGTTGCTAAGCAAATAAACAAGGCACGTATGCCTTAGAGAGAGTTCTGGATTTCTGCCCGCCATGACGAATCATGAAGGGACCACCATAATCAACCGCGCAGAATAGAAACGGCCGTGATGGAGTGACTCTAGGAGATGGTAAAATACCAAGCCTCTGAACCTGCTGTTTGGCACTAAACCTAAGACACTTGACACACTTACGAATGATGGAGCGAATGCCTATCCTGGCATTAACAATCCACAAACGTTGACGAAGTGAGTGATGCACGAGTTGAGCACCAGCGTGAAGTAGACGAATGTGTTCGCGTTCAATGATGAGGCGAGTAATATGCGCCGATGGATGTAAGACAATAGGATGTTTAGCGTCGTAAGGTAATTGCGACTGCTGTAATAGCCCGCCTACGCGTATCACTCCAGAATCATCAAGAAACGGGTCGAGAGAAGCCAACTTACTCCTAATGGAAACAGAAGATCCGTTACGAAGACAATTAATTTCGGCTGCGAAGTGGATCGACTGAGATTGTTTATGAAGAAATTGAGAGCATGATGAATTTCGACAGGGGTAAGATCGCCCGTAAATTTGTCAGCACTGGAGAGTCTAATATTTTTTATGAACCGAAAACAGTAAGCGTATACGCGCGTTAGACGATGCAACGAGGAAATGTCCTTAGAAAGGTCAATAGCCAGGGTAGACTTTAGAGAAAGATTATGGGTATGTTTCTCTTCCGCGGTGACTTCAGAAGACGACGGATTAGAAGGTAAAAAGGGTGGAAAAGGATTGGAATCTGAAGATTGAGACAAACAAGTGGGACCGTGCCACCAAAGCGAACAATCGCGCAAAACGTCAGGGAGACACCCCCTGGAGATAATATCAGCAGGGTTGTGTCTAGAATTGATGTGATGCCAAGTATAGGTTTGCGTAAGACGCTGAATTTCAGCAACACGATTAGCGACGTATGTTTTCCACCTCGTTGACTGGGCATGAATCCAGTAAAGAGGCACCATAGAGTCAGAATACAAATGAACACTATTAATGAACGAATAAAGCGCAGGAACGACCCTAAATACGAGTCGCGATAACAACAAGCAAGCGCAGAGTTCGATGCGAGGTAAAGACACCTGTCGTAAGGGAGCTACGCGAGATTTAGAACACAGGAGATGACAAGAGGCCGATGAATCTTGATAAATGACTCTGATATAAATACAACAACCAAACCCCCTTTCAGAGGCATCCGAAAAACCATGTAATTCAACTGTACTTGCCTCAAGCTTACAACGAATAGAACGTGGGACCACAATTTTGCTAATCAGACCCAATTTGTCGCACAAAGAATGCCAATCCAAACGTGATTGGCCGGAGATCGGTTCATCCCAACCAAGCTTGCAAAGCCAGAGTTGCTGCATAAACTGTTTGTACAAAAAGACAACGGGACCGATCAGTCCAAGAGGATCGTATATGCCTGCAATAATCGAAAGAATTCTCCTCGTGGAGATGCTTGATTCAACTGGGAATGATTTAATGTCAAACAGAAATGAATCGGCAGTATTATACCAGAGAATGCCCAGGGTACGCACATTGTCCTGTTTGTTTAAGGGGCGTGATAAATTGTCATGATTTGCGACCACTCTGGGTTCATTAGATGCCCATTTATGCAACGTGAGACCGTATTGACTCAATAACGCACCTAGATCAGATTTCAGCTTGGTCAGATCAGAGATGGTGTCAAAACCGGTAAGCAGATCGTTGACATAGAAATCATTCGTTATAGCTAACGCCGCATCAGGAAATGAAGCTTGATGGTCCCTACCAATTTGAATAAGACAGCGAGTGGCCAAAAACGAAGCACTAGCCGTGCCGTAGGTTACCGTTCGCAATGCAAAGTGTTTAAATGGTTCGAGAGGAGAATCACGCCACAGAATACGTTGATAGTGAGAATCCCCTTCAGCTACGCGAATTTGTCGATACATCTTCTCGATGTCGGCGATGAGAACATAGTTATGCATGCGGAAACGTAAAAGAATAGAAAAAAGGTCTTGTTGAACATTCGGGCCTACCAACAATATGTCATTGAGAGAAAGGCCATTGGTAGTTTTGGACGAACCATCAAAAACGACGCGCAGTTTTGTGGTCAAGCTAGACTGTTTAAATACGGCATGGTGAGGCAGATAGTAAGTATTTGACGCTCCTGAATTGATAGCGGAATCATCGATAAGCGTCATGTGTCCAAGATCCTTATATTCGTTAATAAAGTCTGCGTAATCGCGCGCGAGCTTAGCATCACGCCTGAATCGACGCTCTAAATTCAAAAATCTTGCTTCAGCATTGGTGTAAGATTCCCCCAACTGGAGATGATCGGGCTTAAATGGCAGTGAAACCACGAACCTACCCTCATGATTGCGATGAGT
The DNA here is from genome assembly GCA_034769895.1 of Magicicada septendecula. Classification (NCBI taxonomy): domain Eukaryota; kingdom Metazoa; phylum Arthropoda; class Insecta; order Hemiptera; family Cicadidae; genus Magicicada; species Magicicada septendecula. The sequence goes on along the minus strand of CM068373.1, from coordinate 140,524,514 downwards.
AGAGCGCACGAAATGCTCTTCACAGGCTGACTCATTATCAGGTGTGTTGTCAGGGATAGTTTCTGCTTCCCAAAATCTTTCGAGAGACTGCAGAATTTGACTGTCGTTGTTCCTAGCTAGGAACGAAACAGCAGGACCCTTGTAGCGGCAATGTTTGGGCAGATTGCCAGCCAAAATATAGCCTAGCTTTGTTTCCTGAATGATGGGAAAATGAGGGCCGCGTACGTATTTATTAGCTAAAATTAAATCCAGGTAAAATTGCGCCCCTAAGAGTGTGTCGATTTCCGAGGATATATTGAAATTTGGGTCAGCCAGAAAAATGTTGTCCGGAATGTGGAATTGATTTATGTCAAACGATTGTGCCGGAAGATTGTGGGTTAATGCAGATAAGATAGCACATTTTGCCTCGAAGCTAAATCTCTGATAACGAGAAATAATGCGTATAGACGCAAGATTAGTGGCGTAACACGCTGTATTATTTATACCCGTAATTGGTATGTTGGATTTAGTTAAATTAAGCTGTAATTTCCTTGCAAATGATTTGGTGCAAAAATTTATTTGTGACCCGGCGTCTAAAAGAACTCTTGCCCTTTGTCTGTTGCCAGCCTGGTCAATGACAAATACAATTTCTGTTGATAAAAGAAAATTCTTCATGGATTGTAATTTAAGTGAGCAATAGTTACTACTACTGGCAGATATTGAGTTCGGCACATTGTTCGCGTGCAACAATGTGTGGTGTCGTTTTGACAGATCTTACATACCTGCTTATTCTTACAATTAGATACAAAATGATCTGATCTAAGACAATTGGCACAACATTTGTGACTTGATACAAATTTTCCCCGCTCAGCGGTGCTTAATGCACGAAATTTATCACATATGTAAAGCGGGTGATTAGATTTACAACACAAACATGAATAATTGCTTGACGCTGAGTGATAACTCTTAAATGTAGTACTGCCAGCAGCGTTTCTTGATTTATATTTATCATATTTATTGTTGAGTCTTAAATTCGGCTTGTTGAGTTGCTGTCCGGCATCGATAGGCAGTGTATTTTCTAACAGCTGTCTACGTGAGTTTAAAAAAAGAGTGAAATCTTGAAAGTTAGGAAAATTATCAGGGTCGATAGACTCCTTCCATAGTTTAAAAGTAGTATGGTCGAGTTTAGTTGATAATAATTGTATAGTAATAAATTCAAATGAATTCACTGACAGTTGCATTGCCGCCAGTGAATTAACGGAAGACGTTATCGTGTGTGTGAATTCTGCCAAACTTTGGACAGAGTCCTTAATTGTCGACTTGACTTGAAGTAAATTTTGAACATAGTATTTTGCTAGTATGAACTTGTTGTCATACCTTGCGGACAGCAAACTCAACGCTATTGAGTAATTTTCCTTACAAATAGGTATTGACTTAATTAAATCTAAAGGTTCATTTTTTAAAGAAGAGTGTAAATAATGTAACTTCTGCACTGGCGTTAAATCGGATCTTGTATGCACCAAGTCCGTAAAAATTGAATGAAAATGCTGCCATTCCAATATGTTGCCTGTGAAGCAGGGCAGACGTATTGGTTTTAAGTGCATGTGGGTCGATAATACGGGAGGTACAGTCTGAACATTAAATGTATCAATCAATTGCAAAATATTTGCTTCAGTCGAATATAGCATTTCTTCGACCTCAACTCGGTCTTCTTGAGCCGCGCTTATGTCTTTACAAATAAGTTCGATTTCAGACTGCACCTCGTCGTACTTCGATGCCAAGCTTTTCAGACTTTCAAGCCTTACTGTTAAAAAATGTTTTGTATTGGAATTTATATCAAAGTTATTTACGGCTGATTGTATGCGCACTATTGCGGACTTTAAGCCGCCTCTCTTTCTGGTTAACACTTTGAGGCCTTCTTCAGCCATTGTACGCACCTTGATATGATGTTATTGAGGTGATACCTTGTAGGTGATGTCCTGCAGCGTCGACGCCGTGGAGAAGATGGCAAACACAGCTCGGAGAGATGACAGCCTTGTTTGAAGCACTGAAGCTAGCAGGCTCTTGCGATGATGTTGTCAGGAGGCTCAAAGGCGACGAGCGAAATGCCGATGGAATGACGCCACGGTCGTATCAGCGGATATGTTGATTCGCCCGTGATGGCCAGAAATGGTGGCAGAAAAATAATAATTATGAATAATACATCGGAAATCTAGGCCGGAGCGACCAAAAAATGTCAAGTTTCCGGTCCGAGTGGACCAAAAAATGTTTTGTTGAAGAATGTTGAGTGTGAAATTTTCTACTTATAGTTGATTCGCCAGGATGCAGAAATGATGAAGCGAGTGGACTGTAGTTAATTCATTTATTTGATGTTTAAAAGTATATTAGAAATTGTTAAGCAGTTAGAAGTTGTTTTGAATGATAGATTGGCTAATAAGCATAATGTGGATACAATTCGTATCAAATTTAAATTAAATTAATAAACGGGCCTAATGGGCCGTAAGTAAAGTGTTGGCCTAAGGCCTACATTGATTGTAGCGACAAAAAAAAATATGACAATGAGGCTGCGCCACTTACTAGCGTCTGAGACGTACTGTTCAGAGCACCGACATGAATGATCAGATTACCGTAAAAATTAAAGCGCAGATTAGCCAACCTATAAGGTAAAATTATCGCGCTACTGTACACATTGAGTTTAAGATGCGTAACACTATAAACAGCTTGTTTCGAGACTTACAAAATTCTCATGAATTTGCCTGTTCCGAACTTCACCATCTTAACTTCTATCGACCCACATTTCTTGTTCCATGTTGGGCAAAATCCATTATTGTCCTTAAAACTCTATATTGAGACGTGTGTAGGACAAGGTCCCTCCAGTTCATCTTGTAACGATGAGCTGTGGTTGCAAGCTCTTTGACGACATCTAATGCACTCTATCCAGTCTCGAATACTCTTGTACCTCCTGAAGGAATTTAATTTCTGATGCCACCGAGTCCCTTACGTTCTTCTGTCTTGGTACTCAGCATTCGGTATCGTTAAATAACGTTGGCACAGGCATAATCTGTGCCTCCTTACGGACTTTCCTCCTTAACATTGCGCCGCAGTTGTTTTGAAAACTGTTCACTTTAATGGCCTTGTCCTTCAAAAAAACAGTAATAAAACAGTAATGATGAGCACTAATTTGTGTGCCCTGTGGACTCTCGAATCAAATCATTAATATATATTTATATATGTTAAAGAATGCGGGTGATGTACTACGCTCTTGTCTTACCCCCACTGATTAATTAAAAACTTAGATTTTTTCCCTTACACTATCTATACCAATGTTTGTAGTTCAGTAGATACTTTCAATAACACTTACTAAGGACCTACATCTAAAATCATTTCTGAAGCACGTTGAGAAGAGAAATATATTTCTGCTACAGTGGCGCGCCGACACAGTCTGCAAAGTGTGCGGCGCACACAGATAGTAAAGGCGCTAAAAATTTCAGGCGAGGAGGAAATATTTGAAAACAAAAATTATTCTTGGATTTCGTTGTCCATGACGTGTCCGTTACTTAACTAAATATAATTATTTCACTACCGACTCGGAACACCTAGTTCTTTATGGGTAAACACGTAAAAGTTTTACTTTATAGACTGAACCGGTTTTCGCTTTTAAAAAGCTTCTTCAGAGGCTCCCGCTGCGAGCACTGTCCGTCTTGTTGTTGGCGACGGTATCGACTTTTGAAAGATCGATACTGTGTGTGTGGGGTGTGATATGTTCGAATAATGCGTGTGATTTGAATTGTGTCTATTCATTAAGGATGTCGTTTTTATGTGTTTTCGTGTGTTTGTATATTTCCAATTAGTTCTAGAGTTTTCGGCATTTTGTGTGTACGTGTAGAATGTCCATGTTATTGTCGACGTTTTTGTATGTGTGGTTTGCTTCAATTAGGTGGTTTGCAAAGGTGGATCCTGTAGTGGAGTATAGTGCCTTTGTGTGTTCAATTTATTGTATACAAAAATTATTATTCATTAAGCTAATTGTATTAACATTTCCGGTGTTCTTGACGGGTATTCTCGCCAAACCTCTATGACTGTATGGTGCTCCTGATATATAAATCGCATGTCTTTTAAATTGTTATAAACGGCTCAGAACGGTTTCGAATGCCTATGGCTGTACTTAATGGGACTAGCATTGTGCATACAAGGTCAATTGTTTATCGTTAGTTAAACTATGATAGTATTTATATGATACTGTATTGAAGAGTGATAACGCTTGTGTACACCAGCCGAATATATAGTTTGACTACGCGGTCAGTTATAGTACGGCAGTGCGCACTGTTACGTGGACTGAGTTCTATCGTACTCATTGTGTTATGTGTTTGTGTATTGATGTGTTTTAATTATTATACTCTTGACACGTTCGTTATAAACTAGAACAAAAAACGATTTTACCTGATGATGGGAACGTGTTCCCGAAACATGTCGTAAGACATCAAAGACGTAGTCGCAGCACGGATAAAGAAAAAGGTATTTATTAATTTCAATTTCACTGCAGTAGGGGGAAAATGCTGGTTCTAACGCACAAAGGAATGCCGCCTTTCCCACGGTCCAAGATTTTTTCCCACGCTCTCCCCACCACCGCTGGACCCGCAGCATCCGCGAATTTCCACCAATAAAATTTCATGCCGCCTTTCGCGCGCCAAGTTCAAATATATGCCGCCTTTCGCGAGCCTAGATCAAAGAGATGCCGCCGTTCCCACGGTCCAAGATTTTTTCCCACGCTCTCCCCACCACCGCTGGACCTGCAGCATCCGCGAATTTCCGCGAATAAAATTTTTTATTTGATTTTTTTATTTTTTAATTAAATTGATTTGCATATCAAGGGGAGGGTGGGGGTGGGGTGGGGTTCAATGGACCACCCGCATCCGCGAATATAATTTTTTATTTTTTTAATAAAGCTGATTTGCATATCAGAGGTGGGTGGTTGGTGGGAGGTTCCGACTTGATGCATTATGGTGTATATATTAAAATATATGACCGCGAATATAATTTTATTTTTTATTTTTAATAAAGCTGATTTGCATATCAGGGGTGGGCGGTGGGTCAATTCTCTCTTTGAATGTAAATAACTATCTCTCTCCCTCCCTCTCTCTCTCTCTCTCTCTGCAGGTTTATGTAACGGGTCTCTCTCTCTCTCTACACCAATCTCGTTCTTCCAATGTGCGGTAAAGTGTTACGCAATTATAATGTTACAAATATGAAAATATATATATATTTAAACTAGTATTTACAAAATATGTATAAATGGTACACCTATCTATCAAGTGAAAATGGATATTTGTCCGCCAGAATCTGAGACTCGAGAGAGTATGTTTTTCGTGCATGCTTTATTTTTTATTTTTAATGAAGCTGATTTGCATATCAGGGGTGGGTGATGGGTCAATTCTCTCTTTGAATGTAAATAACTATCTCTCTCCCTCCCTCTCTCTCTCTCTCTCTCTCTTTATGTCATCGGTTTTACATAAGCGTCAGTAAGTCGTGCTACTTATGGATTATTGTAATTAGCGATACTAAAATGTAATCACCAGGAAATATATTTATCGCCTACCTCATTGCGTTCTACTTCTAATTTTGGCACATGACGGTCATTGACTGCGATTTAGAAATTAATATACACAACATATGTGCTAGCACTCTCTCTCTCTCTCTTTATGTCATCGGTTTTACAGTGATATAAATCATCTCTCTCTCTCTCTCTCTCGCTCGCAGACGTCGGAAGAAATTTCTAGTTTATAATGTAATTACCTGTGTGTGTGTGTGTGCTGTCACAGATGACTCCTCAAAAATCTGTTGTACAACATCTCTCGCTCTCTCTCTCTCTCGCTCGCAGACGTTGGAAGAAATTCCTAGTTTATAATGTAATTACCTGTGTGTGTGCTGTTACAGATGACAAATCCATACGTTAACGGCTTAACAATAAATGTTAGCCTATTGTTTGTCTGTGTGTGTGCTATGTAAATTGTTTGTACATCAATGAATAACATAATCGTGCTAGTTTTAATGTAATGTGTATTGTGTATTGCTGCTGCTGCTGCAAACGTCGGTAGAAATTCCTACATACAAATAGTTGACAGCACCAATAAGGTATGATTTGAATCTTTCGGTGTAGCATTTCACATAATTTAATGTACTTTACAAATAATTGCTTACATGTTCAGAGGTCTGTACATAACTTAAAATATATAGTTTACAAACCGTTGTAATACAATTATTCAAAAATACATTTTTTACATTGATTAAATATATATATATATATCACAAACAAACATTGTTATATAAAATAAATACAATATTAATAATAATAATAATTTTTTACATTGCAAGATTTTTAAATAATAATAATTTTACGGCTGTAGATACAGTCCACATGGAAGTTTATCTGTAACATAACAATACAATCGATATTAGAATCACTGATACGATAAATATTCAATTATCACGCGCACACGCACAGTCAGTGGAAAGAAAGAATCAATGCGTTAAGTGAGTAAACTTTTTTTCAAGTATATGTCATTTTCATAAAGTTAATGTACTTTCAAATAATTTGTAATCAAACCAAATATTATTCAACGAAACTTGTAAATACTACTTAGAATCAATGATACATTTATCACATAAAGTTAATGTACTTTCAAATAATTTCTAATCGAACCAAATATTATTATTCAATGAAACTTTTGTAAATACTAATTAGAATCAACGATACATTTATCACGTACATGTAAATTCAATTATTAAAGTGTTAAGCCCTGGAAGTTGAAACTACACACACACACACACACACACACACACACACACACACACACACACACACACACACACACACACACACACGTACAAACACATTAGCGAGCACGGAGTTCCATATTTTGTGTTCACATTTGTTAAGACCACGATTCTGACCACCTGATATTACGTAAACATGTTTGTTCTACCTAAATATCTTCATACAATAAAGGCTACGTCTCAGTCATTACGAATAATGTTTATACAAAAGTTATATTTTAATATATGAAACAGGAATAATCATACATATTAGAGTTTGCTTACTTCGCTCCCTCTCACTCTATCTCTCACACATACACATTTAGTATACAGAATTGTTCTCTAACTACAGCTGCAATCGTTCAGTTTCTAAACGTAAAAATTATTCACATTAAAACATTATCAAGTGCATTCTCTAACTACAGCTGCAATCGTCCAGTTTCGTCAGCGTACACACACACACACACACACACACACACACACACACACACACACACACACACACACAAGTAAAAAAATTCATTTTACATTGATTAAATATATATATCGCAAACAATATTATAAAATAAATACAATATTTAATTTTGACATTGTAAGATTTTATCACCACTCATGATTATTATCGTATGCATATGTGTACAGAACAAACAAAAATATAGTTTACAGACCAATGTAATGCAATATTTTTAAAAATCCATTTTGCATTGATTAACTATATATATATATATATATATATATATATATATCACAAAGAATGTTATAAAATAAATACAATATTAATAATAATTTTTGTCATTGTAAGATTTTTAATAAAAACAGATAACGATTCACCAGACAACAAAATGGACTGCACTCATACATTATTCCTGTTCCAGGAGCGACTTGACTGCAGTGATCTGCAATCGTTCAGTTTCTAAACGTAAAAATTATTCACATTAAAACATTATCAAGTGCATTCTCTAACTACAGCTGCAATCATTCAGTTATCGTATGCATATGTGTACAGAACAAACATAAATATAGTTTACAGACCAATGTAATGCAATATTTTTAAAAATTCATTTTACATTGATTAAATATATATATATATATATATATATATTATCGCAAACAATATTATAAAATAAATACAAATCACAAACAATGTTATAAAATAAATACAATATTAATAATAATTTTTGACATTGTAAGATTTTAATAAAAACAGATAACGATTCACTAACAACAAAATGGACTGCACTCATACATTATTCTTGTTCCAGGAGCGTCTTGACTGCAGTGATCAGACCTACAGAAAAAGTACACTTTATCGTAATTACTTTGTAGTATAAACATTATACTTACATTGACTCTATATGGCTCCGTTTTCCTCTTTTACACCCTGTAAATATATAATATACCGCCTTCCTTATTTGTTCGGGCTTAGGACCGACTCGAGATCACATGAAAACGTTTTTTGTTGTGTAAACAAATAACAAATTCAAGTAATATGAGGCTAAGTTACGGTGGCTCTGAAAAGAACCGATTAATAATTAGACCTAACGTTTGTGTGTTGTTTTTATCATTTTAGCAGTGTCACCACAAACTGGCACTGCGGCATTACTCGAGCATGTAAAGCGTTAGGACAATCGTCCACCGTCCAGTCTTCAAATCTAACTTGACACGAACTACATCGTACAGTATCGCCATCCCCCTCGTACACAAACCCAGCGCGTGCCAGTGTTTGTGGACTCTGGTTGACATTCGGATACTTTAAATGGTAATCTTTACGTACACCCACTCTCTGTATTTTAAAATACGTGCGTAGACGACGTAAATATTCTTCATGATTGTACTTCATTGTACAGCTGTAAATGAAGAGTAATTTGCATGACTTCCCTTACACATTTATATGTAACTAGAAGTGGTGTAAGATCCCCACCACCTGCCCTTTTCTTCTTCTTCAAGTGGAAGGTGAAGAACAAACGATACATGATTACAACACCAGCTTAACTCAAGGGTCATTGCACACACACAGTGGAAAGCTTTCAGAAATTTGCGATACTGAAAGTATTTTCGTACATTAGTCATTGTATGCCTTCCCATTGTCCGTCTGTAAATATTTCATTCGGTTAGTATCATTTGTATGTCAAGAAAACATAATAGAAGAAATAAAAAAACTGCACAGTATGTTTCTTTGATTGCGGACGAAACATCAGACATCTCGTCTGTATTTCAGTTAGTTATAGTTTTCCGCTATGTTTTAGCTAATGGTCAACCAGTTGAAAGATTTTGGAAATTTGATAACCCTAAAGGCACGACGCAGAATCTATTGGTCTAAGTAAGCGTACATTTATTATGTAAATCATCTCTTTTTCAGTCATCTACGTATGTGCATTTGAATTATTTGCGCATGCGCATAACAGCTTTTTTAGTACAGTTGCACACACATCGACGCTTGCACTATATATAACCTGTGAACTTCGCAGGTGAAGAAATTAATTTCTATTTTTCATCTGTAACGACATGCGTGTATAATTTTAATTTATTTCACTATACACCTCTGAACCTATGTGTAATTATTTTGTAAACTGCGTTACCTGTGGAGGAACTGTTGCAGCAAACGTTAACACTAGAACGATTATATTATTATTATTATTATTCAGTGATATATACATACAATTTACTTATTGAACACTTCAAGAATTGGATTTCTACTCGTCATTTGTAACGATATACATACAATTACATTAAACCTGTACAATGGACGCAGAGAGAGAGAGAGAGAGAGAGAGAGAGAGAGAGAGAGAGAGAGAGAGAGAGAGAGAGAGAGAGAGAGAGAGAGTGGACACACATGTAAGTAGTTCGATACTCAGTGACAACAACACACGCACACACACACAGTTAATATTTGTCAAATATATATATTTCTAAAATCATATACAGACGGGGCAATGACCCCCCTAACAAGGATCAATCACACTGACTGATACATCCTGCATTATAAAACTATTAATTAATTATTTAATACATTGAAAAATGAAGTCGACGTTTTGACAACGAGTGAGAGAGAGAGAGAGAGAGAGAGAGAGAGAGAGAGAGAGAGAGAGAGAGAGAGAGAGAGAGAGAGAGAGAGAGAGAGAAAGAGAGAGAGAGTGAGAGGAGGGGTCATCGACCGTGATGGAAAAGCTTTCCCTCACTGTATAACATCTTAACTTGTGTTATAACGTAGGGAACCTGCATTAATTAGAAATGCCAATCATACAGGCTGCCTTTCGTTGTGACGAGCTGAAAATTAATCACAACAAATAAAACAATTCTTATATCAGGATATTGGGAAGGGGAGACTGTTGATTTATGCACTCAGTTTACTCGGTACTCAGATGACATCTCTTTATTACATTATGAGATAAAGTTCTCTATTTAAAGTTCTCAACATATATAGTTTACAGTATAATTATATATATATATTACTCTTTCATAAGGGCCCTCAAAATATGATGTACATCTATTTACTTGATTCCGCGGATCCGGGATTGAATATATATATTAAGTTAATAATGGTCACCTTGCCATATACAATATTAAAAATTGAGCCATTTGAAGAATGGACTTTATTAATCTTTCAAAACAAGAAAACTTTTAGTTTAAACATTTACTCTTTTGCTATAACCAGTGTTATTAGATTACAGACTACATGTTACATATAATGTCTGTCTTTTCAAGTCTTAAAAGTGGTGAGTTAAATTGTCTTTTGTGGGTAATAATTTTAGTAACTCATAACCATGGAAGACAAGCCTCCATGTCACCTGGTTTTCAGTATTTGCTGCAGAATTGGTTCTTCGGTCCTCGTGCGTTTCCTGAAGGTCTGTCGTTGCCTTAGTATCCGGTGACGGTGAAGTTCCTGAAGTCTGTTATATCATTCGGGCTGAAGTACTCTCATCTTAGGCGACTGTAGTAATTCTCGTAGGATACTCTCATCTTAGACGACTGTTGTAATTCTTGTAGTTATAATAAATAAATAGAAAGTTTGTTTCACAGTAATACACTTCACATGATTATAGATTAGTTGAATATCACCTTCATGTTTGTAGTAATGTATGAATTACATAGTTTGTTATTTATTCATTGAGAGAGAGAGATGTTATCGCCGCACAAATTTAGTTATTTAAATATTCATTGAACCAACCATTCACATAATTATACACGCGTCGCGAAACAACGCTGTACGCAGCTTACGGCGTGAGCGCTCCATTGCAAGTGGGCAAAAATAGTTAGGGGGAGAGTAGTAATCTCGCGACAATTACTAGTCAACATAAAAGTAGTTCCATGTTTCTAATTTAATTAAAGGACTAAAGTTTGATTAAATAATTAAATAGAGATATTCTTAGTTACAGACGTTATCAAAGTACATTACAGTGGTCTTATTTAATTATTTAAATAATAACAAAATTTACAATTATATTTAGTTTGTTTAGGGGTCAGAAAACAAGTTAATTCTGGTCAGTGCCTGTATATGCAGGATTAATTAACAAGCTTTACCCTTTCTGTACAATTGTATTCCCTTTTATTTTATTATTAGACTTTTTATTAAATATTATTATTATTTAATGATAGCAATAAGATTTAGTTTAAAATGTGAGATTTTATTAAAATTTTTAAATTTCTCAGCTTATACATTAACAATTTAATTAATTAACATATTTTTATTAATGAAATCGTCACAACTGCTTAAAGCTTTAAGAAGTTAGCGATACTGAAAGTATTTTCGTACATTAACCAAAATTAGGGAAACAATCGAACCGACAAACATTAATCCAAGAATTTACATTTTCAGCATACATAGATTTCAATCCGCAAAGATGTATGCAGATAAATGAAATACATATTTTACATTAAAATACATTTCTGATTACTATACAAAGAATTACATATTGTTATTCTTCTCTATTTATGTTTTCAATTGTAATGGAGTGTTATGCTCAGCATAAAAGAAGTAACGCGCGCACCAGTACAAATTGGTTGAAATGACAAACATGTTGAAAGCCTTTTGTATATATATATCACATAATGTATACGGTACTTAAGCAACGTTCATTTTCCGACATTTGGAAATGTGTTTTAATAAATAAATTCACGTATACATTTCTGATTACTATACAAAGAATTACATATTGTTATTCTTCTCTATTATGTTTCCAATTGTAATGGAGTGTTATACTCAGCATAAAAGAAGTAACGCACGCACTGAAGCCTATACTAACTGCTAACCGAATGAAATATTTACAGACGGACAACGGGAAGGCATACAATTTACCCACGAGGTTGAAATATAAAATAAACTTAATTTTCTCGATCTAACAAGGTTGGACAATAGTTTCAATACCACATAAGAAAGATCTTTTATAAAAAGGTGACAGCACGTGCTGAAAACCGTATGCTTTCGGTATTCACGAAGATGAAGATTGTACAGCAAGCAAACAAATTGTCAATAAAAGATATGGACTTTTTGGCAGGTGACGAAGGCAGCGCAAGCGTGTAGGTCCGTCTGCATACAAGTCAGGTGTTTGAATACTATACTTCAGACCGTCTGTATCTGTCATTAGCAATCTAACGTTACGACCGTACTTGCCGACAGCATAACGATAATACGTTTGACAACGAGAGAGAGAGAGAGAGAAACGGTTTGAACATAACGTTTGTGTGTGTTCGTGTGTGTGTGCGCGCGCGTCGGATCATGACATAGTATTCGTAATGACCGAGGCACGTCCTTTATTGCATGAGGATATTCAGGTAGAGCAGAGCAGACACGTTTACGCAATATCAAGTGCACACACACACACACACACACACACACACACACACACACACACACACAAGAATCAGATTTTTTGTATACGTTCTAGGTGAAAAACTACTGGGGTGTCTCTGACTTTAGTTGGAAATAAATAACATTACAGATATTGATATGGTACTATGAGTAGCCTATACGTGAATACTATACATCAGACTGCATGTATCTGTCATTAGCAATCTAACGTTACGACGGCAGCATAACGATAATGAAAGTCATACATTATCGTTTTGCTAACGTTTGTATTTTGTCTAAGCTATGTTAACTTCACACACACACACACACACACACACACACACACACACACACACACACACACACACACACACACACACACACACACACACACACACACACACACACACACACGGAAATGGAGGAAGAACTAGCATAGGAAATACAATTAAGTGTAACGATACAAGAAGTGATTGGAAAGTCAACTGCGGGTGTCAAGACAAAACTCTTGCTTGTTCCTGAGTTGATAGAAGCGCATGAGGGCAAAGTGGCTGAAGATGAAGTTACTCAAGGGGTTGTTGACGAGAACCAAACAAACATGGATCAGCCAGTAGTGTTTAGGTCATCAGTACATAACGCAACGGGAGTGATAGGTCCAATTAGGTTTGTTACAAGTTGTGTCGCACTGACCTGATATTTATAGATGACCTCCATACAAATACAACAGCATAAAAATCATGTTAAATATCAAATTATCACATACACACACACACGCACACACACACATGTTAGGTTAAAAAATGCAGTCCACTTACGTTTCATGTTAGGTTAAAATGCAGTCTACTTACGTTTCACGTTAGGTTAAAAATGCAGTCCACGTACGTTTCACGTTTACGTTAGGTTAAAATGCAGTCTACTTACGTTTCACGTTAGGTTAAAATGCAAACACACACACACACACACACACACACACACACACACACACACACACACACACACACACACACACACACACACACGTGTTAGGTTGCAACCTAACACGTGTGTATGTTATTTAAATAATAATAATAATATTAAAACACCCCAGTAGTTTTTCACCTAGAACGTATACAAAAAATCTGATTATTGTGTGTGTGTGTGTGTGTGTGTGTGTGTGTTTGTGCACTTAATATTGCGTAAACGTGTCTGCTCTGCTCTACCTGAATATCCTCATGCAATAAAGGACGTGCCTCGGTCATTACGAATACTATGCCATGATCCGACACGCACACACACACGAACACACACAAACGTTATGTTCAAACCGTTTCTCTCTCTCTCTCTCTCTCTCTCGTTGTCAAACGTATTATCGTTATGCTGTCGGCAAGTACGGCCGTAACGTTAGATTGCTAATGACAGATACAGACGGTCTGATGTATAGTATTCAAACACCTGACTTGTATGCAGACGGACCTACACGCTTGCGCTGCCTTCGTCACCTGCCAAAAAGTCCATATCTTTTATTGACAATTTGTTTGCTTGCTGTACAATCTTCATCTTCGTGAATACCGAAAGCATACGGTTTTCAGCACGTGCTGTAACTTTTTTATAAAAGATCTTTCTTATGTGGTATTGAAACTATTGTCCAACCTTGTTAGATCGAGATAATTAAGTTTATTTTATATTTCAACCTCGTGGGTAAATTGTATGCCTTCCCGTTGTCCGTCTGTAAATATTTCATTCGGTTAGCAGTTAGTATAGGCTTCAGTGCGTGCGTTACTTCTTTTATGCTGAGTATAACACTCCATTACAATTGGAAACATAATAGAGAAGAATAACAATATGTAATTCTTTGTATAGTAATCAGAAATGTATTTTAATGTAAAATATGTATTTCATTTATCTGCATACATCTTTGCGGATTGAAATCTATGTATGCTGAAAATGTAAATTCTTGGATTACTGTTTGTCGGTTCGATTGTTTCCCTAATTTTGGTTAATGTACGAAAATACTTTCAGTATCGCTAACTTCTTAAAGCTTTAAGCAGTGAGGGAAAGCTCTTCCATCACGGTCGATGACCCCTCCTCTCTCTCTCTCTCTCTCACTCTCTCTCTCTCTCTCTCTCTCTCTCTCTCTCTCTCTCACTCGTTGTCAAAACGTCGGCTTCATTTTTCAATGTATTAAATTATTAATTAATAGTTTTATAATGCAGGATGTATCAGTCAGTGTGATTGATCCTTGTTAGGGGGTCATTGCCCCGTCTGTATATGATACGAGCAGACACGTTTACGCAATATTAAGTGCACAAACACACACACACACACACACACACACACACAATAATCAGATTTTTTGTATACGTTCTAGGTGAAAAACTACTGGGGTTTTTTAATATTATTATTATTATTTAAATAACATACACACGTGTTAGGTTGCAACCTAACACGTGTGTGTGTGTGTGTGTGTGTGTGTGTGTGTGTGTGTGTGTGTGTGTGTGTGTGTTTGCATTTTAACCTAACGTGAAACGTAAGTAGACTGCATTTTAACCTAACGTAAACGTGAAACGTACGTGGACTGCATTTTTAACCTAACGTGAAACGTAAGTAGACTGCATTTTAACCTAACATGAAACGTAAGTGGACTGCATTTTTTAACCTAACATGTGTGTGTGTGCGTGTGTGTGTGTATGTGATAATTTGATATTTAACATGATTTTTATGCTGTTGTATTTGTATGGAGGTCATCTATAAATATCAGGTCAGTGCGACACAACTTGTAACAAACCTAATTGGACCTATCACTCCCGTTGCGTTATGTACTGATGACCTAAACACTACTGGCTGATCCATGTTTGTTTGGTTCTCGTCAACAACCCCTTGAGTAACTTCATCTTCAGCCACTTTGCCCTCATGCGCTTCTATCAACTCAGGAACAAGCAAGAGTTTTGTCTTGACACCCGCAGTTGACTTTCCAATCACTTCTTGTATCGTTACACTTAATTGTATTTCCTATGCTAGTTCTTCCTCCATTTCCGTGTGTGTGTGTGTGTGTGTGTGTGTGTGTGTGTGTGTGTGTGTGTGTGTGTGTGTGTGTGTGTGTGTGTGTGTGAAGTTAACATAGCTTAGACAAAATACAAACGTTAGCAAAACGATAATGTATGACTTTCATTATCGTTATGCTGCCGTCGTAACGTTAGATTGCTAATGACAGATACATGCAGTCTGATGTATAGTATTCACGTATAGGCTACTCATAGTACCATATCAATATCTGTAATGTTATTTATTTCCAACTAAAGTCAGAGACACCCCAGTAGTTTTTCACCTAGAACGTATACAAAAAATCTGATTCTTGTGTGTGTGTGTGTGTGTGTGTGTGTGTGTGTGTGTGTGTGTGTGTGCACTTGATATTGCGTAAACGTGTCTGCTCTGCTCTACCTGAATATCCTCATGCAATAAAGGACGTGCCTCGGTCATTACGAATACTATGTCATGATCCGACGCGCGCGCACACACACACGAACACACACAAACGTTATGTTCAAACCGTTTCTCTCTCTCTCTCTCTCGTTGTCAAACGTATTATCGTTATGCTGTCGGCAAGTACGGTCGTAACGTTAGATTGCTAATGACAGATACAGACGGTCTGAAGTATAGTATTCAAACACCTGACTTGTATGCAGACGGACCTACACGCTTGCGCTGCCTTCGTCACCTGCCAAAAAGTCCATATCTTTTATTGACAATTTGTTTGCTTGCTGTACAATCTTCATCTTCGTGAATACCGAAAGCATACGGTTTTCAGCACGTGCTGTCACCTTTTTATAAAAGATCTTTCTTATGTGGTATTGAAACTATTGTCCAACCTTGTTAGATCGAGAAAATTAAGTTTATTTTATATTTCAACCTCGTGGGTAAATTGTATGCCTTCCCGTTGTCCGTCTGTAAATATTTCATTCGGTTAGCAGTTAGTATAGGCTTCAGTGCGTGCGTTACTTCTTTTATGCTGAGTATAACACTCCATTACAATTGGAAACATAATAGAGAAGAATAACAATATGTAATTCTTTGTATAGTAATCAGAAATGTATACGTGAATTTATTTATTAAAACACATTTCCAAATGTCGGAAAATGAACGTTGCTTAAGTACCGTATACATTATGTGATATATATATACAAAAGGCTTTCAACATGTTTGTCATTTCAACCAATTTGTACTGGTGCGCGCGTTACTTCTTTTATGCTGAGCATAACACTCCATTACAATTGAAAACATAAATAGAGAAGAATAACAATATGTAATTCTTTGTATAGTAATCAGAAATGTATTTTAATGTAAAATATGTATTTCATTTATCTGCATACATCTTTGCGGATTGAAATCTATGTATGCTGAAAATGTAAATTCTTGGATTAATGTTTGTCGGTTCGATTGTTTCCCTAATTTTGGTTAATGTACGAAAATACTTTCAGTATCGCTAACTTCTTAAAGCTTTAAGCAGTTGTGACGATTTCATTAATAAAAATATGTTAATTAATTAAATTGTTAATGTATAAGCTGAGAAATTTAAAAATTTTAATAAAATCTCACATTTTAAACTAAATCTTATTGCTATCATTAAATAATAATAATATTTAATAAAAAGTCTAATAATAAAATAAAAGGGAATACAATTGTACAGAAAGGGTAAAGCTTGTTAATTAATCCTGCATATACAGGCACTGACCAGAATTAACTTGTTTTCTGACCCCTAAACAAACTAAATATAATTGTAAATTTTGTTATTATTTAAATAATTAAATAAGACCACTGTAATGTACTTTGATAACGTCTGTAACTAAGAATATCTCTATTTAATTATTTAATCAAACTTTAGTCCTTTAATTAAATTAGAAACATGGAACTACTTTTATGTTGACTAGTAATTGTCGCGAGATTACTACTCTCCCCCTAACTATTTTTGCCCACTTGCAATGGAGCGCTCACGCCGTAAGCTGCGTACAGCGTTGTTTCGCGACGCGTGTATAATTATGTGAATGGTTGGTTCAATGAATATTTAAATAACTAAATTTGTGCGGCGATAACATCTCTCTCTCTCAATGAATAAATAACAAACTATGTAATTCATACATTACTACAAACATGAAGGTGATATTCAACTAATCTATAATCATGTGAAGTGTATTACTGTGAAACAAACTTTCTATTTATTTATTATAACTACAAGAATTACAACAGTCGTCTAAGATGAGAGTATCCTACGAGAATTACTACAGTCGCCTAAGATGAGAGTACTTCAGCCCGAATGATATAACAGACTTCAGGAACTTCACCGTCACCGGATACTAAGGCAACGACAGACCTTCAGGAAACGCACGAGGACCGAAGAACCAATTCTGCAGCAAATACTGAAAACCAGGTGACATGGAGGCTTGTCTTCCATGGTTATGAGTTACTAAAATTATTACCCACAAAAGACAATTTAACTCACCACTTTTAAGACTTGAAAAGACAGACATTATATGTAACATGTAGTCTGTAATCTAATAACACTGGTTATAGCAAAAGAGTAAATGTTTAAACTAAAAGTTTTCTTGTTTTGAAAGATTAATAAAGTCCATTCTTCAAATGGCTCAATTTTTAATATTGTATATGGCAAGGTGACCATTATTAACTTAATATATATATTCAATCCCGGATCCGCGGAATCAAGTAAATAGATGTACATCATATTTTGAGGGCCCTTATGAAAGAGTAATATATATATATAATTATACTGTAAACTATATATGTTGAGAACTTTAAATAGAGAACTTTATCTCATAATGTAATAAAGAGATGTCATCTGAGTACCGAGTAAACTGAGTGCATAAATCAACAGTCTCCCCTTCCCAATATCCTGATATAAGAATTGTTTTATTTGTTGTGATTAATTTTCAGCTCGTCACAACGAAAGGCAGCCTGTATGATTGGCATTTCTAATTAATGCAGGTTCCCTACGTTATAACACAAGTTAAGATGTTATACAGTGAGGGAAAGCTTTTCCATCACGGTCGATGACCCCTCCTCTCACTCTCTCTCTCTTTCTCTCTCTCTCTCTCTCTCTCTCTCTCTCTCTCTCTCTCTCTCTCTCTCTCTCTCTCTCTCTCTCTCTCTCTCTCTCTCTCTCACTCGTTGTCAAAACGTCGACTTCATTTTTCAATGTATTAAATAATTAATTAATAGTTTTATAATGCAGGATGTATCAGTCAGTGTGATTGATCCTTGTTAGGGGGGTCATTGCCCCGTCTGTATATGATTTTAGAAATATATATATTTGACAAATATTAACTGTGTGTGTGTGCGTGTGTTGTTGTCACTGAGTATCGAACTACTTACATGTGTGTCCACTCTCTCTCTCTCTCTCTCTCTCTCTCTCTCTCTCTCTCTCTCTCTCTCTCTCTCTCTCTCTCTCTCTCTCTCTGCGTCCATTGTACAGGTTTAATGTAATTGTATGTATATCGTTACAAATGACGAGTAGAAATCCAATTCTTGAAGTGTTCAATAAGTAAATTGTATGTATATATCACTGAATAATAATAATAATAATATAATCGTTCTAGTGTTAACGTTTGCTGCAACAGTTCCTCCACAGGTAACGCAGTTTACAAAATAATTACACATAGGTTCAGAGGTGTATAGTGAAATAAATTAAAATTATACACGCATGTCGTTACAGATGAAAAATAGAAATTAATTTCTTCACCTGCGAAGTTCACAGGTTATATATAGTGCAAGCGTCGATGTGTGTGCAACTGTACTAAAAAAGCTGTTATGCGCATGCGCAAATAATTCAAATGCACATACGTAGATGACTGAAAAAGAGATGATTTACATAATAAATGTACGCTTACTTAGACCAATAGATTCTGCGTCGTGCCTTTAGGGTTATCAAATTTCCAAAATCTTTCAACTGGTTGACCATTAGCTAAAACATAGCGGAAAACTATAACTAACTGAAATACAGACGAGATGTCTGATGTTTCGTCCGCAATCAAAGAAACATACTGTGCAGTTTTTTTATTTCTTCTATTATGTTTTCTTGACATACAAATGATACTAACCGAATGAAATATTTACAGACGGACAATGGGAAGGCATACAATGACTAATGTACGAAAATACTTTCAGTATCGCAAATTTCTGAAAGCTTTCCACTGTGTGTGTACAATGACCCTTGAGTTAAGCTGGTGTTGTAATCATGTATCGTTTGTTCTTCACCTTCCACTTGAAGAAGAAGAAAAGGGCAGGTGGTGGGGATCTTACACCACTTCTAGTTACATATAAATGTGTAAGGGAAGTCATGCAAATTACTCTTCATTTACAGCTGTACAATGAAGTACAATCATGAAGAATATTTACGTCGTCTACGCACGTATTTTAAAATACAGAGAGTGGGTGTACGTAAAGATTACCATTTAAAGTATCCGAATGTCAACCAGAGTCCACAAACACTGGCACGCGCTGGGTTTGTGTACGAGGGGGATGGCGATACTGTACGATGTAGTTCGTGTCAAGTTAGATTTGAAGACTGGACGGTGGACGATTGTCCTAACGCTTTACATGCTCGAGTAATGCCGCAGTGCCAGTTTGTGGTGACACTGCTAAAATGATAAAAACAACACACAAACGTTAGGTCTAATTATTAATCGGTTCTTTTCAGAGCCACCGTAACTTAGCCTCATATTAATTGAATTTGTTATTTGTTTACACAACAAAAAACGTTTTCATGTGATCTCGAGTCGGTCCTAAGCCCGAACAAATAAGGAAGGCGGTATATTATATATTTACAGGGTGTAAAAGAGGAAAACGGAGCCATATAGAGTCAATGTAAGTATAATGTTTATACTACAAAGTAATTACGATAAAGTGTACTTTTTCTGTAGGTCTGATCACTGCAGTCAAGACGCTCCTGGAACAAGAATAATGTATGAGTGCAGTCCATTTTGTTGTTAGTGAATCGTTATCTGTTTTTATTAAAATCTTACAATGTCAAAAATTATTATTAATATTGTATTTATTTTATAACATTGTTTGTGATTTGTATTTATTTTATAATATTGTTTGCGATAATATATATATATATATATATATATATATATATATTTAATCAATGTAAAATGAATTTTTAAAAATATTGCATTACATTGGTCTGTAAACTATATTTATGTTTGTTCTGTACACATATGCATACGATAACTGAATGATTGCAGCTGTAGTTAGAGAATGCACTTGATAATGTTTTAATGTGAATAATTTTTACGTTTAGAAACTGAACGATTGCAGATCACTGCAGTCAAGTCGCTCCTGGAACAGGAATAATGTATGAGTGCAGTCCATTTTGTTGTCTGGTGAATCGTTATCTGTTTTTATTAAAAATCTTACAATGACAAAAATTATTATTAATATTGTATTCATTTTATAACATTCTTTGTGATATATATATATATATATATATATATATATATATATAGTTAATCAATGCAAAATGGATTTTTAAAAATATTGCATTACATTGGTCTGTAAACTATATTTTTGTTTGTTCTGTACACATATGCATACGATAATAATCATGAGTGGTGATAAAATCTTACAATGTCAAAATTAAATATTGTATTTATTTTATAATATTGTTTGCGATATATATATTTAATCAATGTAAAATGAATTTTTTTACTTGTGTGTGTGTGTGTGTGTGTGTGTGTGTGTGTACGCTGACGAAACTGGACGATTGCAGCTGTAGTTAGAGAATGCACTTGTTAATGTTTTAATGTGAATAATTTTTACGTTTAGAAACTGAACGATTGCAGCTGTAGTTAGAGAACAATTCTGTATACTAAATGTGTATGTGTGAGAGATAGAGTGAGAGGGAGCGAAGTAAGCAAACTCTAATATGTATGATTATTCCTGTTTCATATATTAAAATATAACTTTTGTATAAACATTATTCGTAATGACTGAGACGTAGCCTTTATTGTATGAAGATATTTAGGTAGAACAAACATGTTTACGTAATATCAGGTGGTCAGAATCGTGGTCTTAACAAATGTGAACACAAAATATGGAACTCCGTGCTCGCTAATGTGTTTGTACGTGTGTGTGTGTGTGTGTGTGTGTGTGTGTGTGTGTAGTTTCAACTTCCAGGGCTTAACACTTTAATAATTGAATTTACATGTACGTGATAATTGTATCGTTGATTCTAATTAGTATTTACAAAAGTTTCATTGAATAATAATATTTGGTTCGATTAGAAATTATTTGAAAGTACATTAACTTTATGTGATAAATGTATCATTGATTCTAAGTAGTATTTACAAGTTTCGTTGAATAATATTTGGTTTGATTACAAATTATTTGAAAGTACATTAACTTTATGAAAATGACATATACTTGAAAAAAAGTTTACTCACTTAACGCATTGATTCTTTCTTTCCACTGACTGTGCGTGTGCGCGTGATAATTGAATATTTATCGTATCAGTGATTCTAATGTCGATTGTATTGTTATGTTACAGATAAACTTCCATGTGGACTGTATCTACAGCCGTAAAATTATTATTATTTAAAAATCTTGCAATGTAAAAAATTATTATTATTATTAATATTGTATTTATTTTATATAACAATGTTTGTTTGTGATATATATATATATATATATATATTTAATCAATGTAAAAAATGTATTTTTGAATAATTGTATTACAACGGTTTGTAAACTTGTAACTCACTTTTCGCCGCGTTACAAATCCAGGGAACCCTTCGTAATTAAACTCCGTTAATTAGAAGGGCTGCCTACGTTGTAACAGAATTTATCACAATTAATTAAAATAACATATTACTTACTAGCTGTGTAATTGTTTACTTTGTGTAAGGAAACAATGGCAAGGTATACAATTGATTTAAGCACTCCTCATATGTGTGTAACAAGAAGACTTCTCTTTATTCAACATTTAAGGAAAACATATACTGACTGATGCCATGACATTACTAACTCAATTATTAAATTATCGAAAGGTTTCTTTAAACTTTGGCATCAAACTAGATTCTATATAGTTATACCTCGGATCCGGGTGAACTTTCTGTATTAAAACTTTTAATTATACTCTTTTCATGATATTAGCTTGCAAGACTTTCTTTTAATTCAACATTTAAGAATGGTATTATTGCTTGAGTTATATTACTCTACATTAACATATAAACTGTTACAACGTATGAAGTTAGAATAGTTACATGAAATATTAATTAATAAGATATAATCTTATAAACATTAGATTTAATTTATAAGTCTTTACAAAGTTAATCATTTCTGAAAAGTCTCTTTCAAGATGTGTTGTGTAACAAATATTAGTAACCCTCGATAGACAGGCTATCGAGTCACCTTTTAATTGGTATGCAGAAGACTCCTCCTGGGGTATCAGTCTTGGGAAACAGGAACAGCTACGTCGTCATCTCGGTCTGGCTATCCTCTGTAAAGGGCTCCAAAAGTTAGCAGGGAGAACACTAGGTCATGTAGTTATCTACGATGATCATGTAGATTCTCGGATGTCCTGATCTGCATATTCTGTCACGTGCAGTAGAGTTTGTGGCTTCTGCTAGTTCACATCTCCGGGTATTACTTTGGAATAGTTTTTATACGTTGAAGTACGTAGTCATCTGGTGTTACACTTTTTGTTACGTTTCAATACTTTTTGTTTTACATAACTTTAAACTTATTGTCTATTCACATGACTACATTAATTAATACATCCAGATGCTTTAAACAAACTACATCTGGTACACTTTCTGAAGATGAAACCAAATATGATACACATATTTGAAGAGCATAGCTCTTACGTCTACACTGTACGGAGTCACCATTGCAAGAGAGAGAATTTACGCTCCCTTCGCCAGGTACTGGACAAAAGTTAGTGGGACAACTTCCGCGCGAGAATATAGTTCCTAACTATATTTAAGTTAACATTTTTATTTATTTAAACTATCCCTAAACAAATATATACATAATTTAAATCAGTTGTTTTAGTGACTATTTATGTCTTCAGATTTTATTATTATTAACATTAGTTTTTTATCTTATTCTGACTCACACTAGACTCTGAAAGCATGTCGAGTCTGGAATCAACAGGAAAGCGCCTGCTTACAAGCAAAGGGTTAAATACGATATTAATAACGCTTTACAATTTATCTTTTTATTTGAGTCTCTTATAACTAATTAATTACTGCTTCCTTTCATACTGAGTACATACAGGTATCTTATATTAAAACAGTGAGATTTAAATAGCTTAAGACCTCGCAACCTTAAATTTTAAAATTTTTTATTTTCTAGATTAATTCTTTTATTTAAATCGTTACAAACTATATATTTTAAGTTGTGTACAGACCTCTGAACATGTAAGCAATTATTTGTAAAGTACATTAAATTATGTGAAATGCTACACCGAAAGATTCAAATCATACCTTATTGGTGCTGTCAACTATTTGTATGTAGGAATTTCTACCGACGTTTGCAGCAGCAGCAGCAATACACAATACACATTACATTAAAACTAGCACGATTATGTTATTCATTGATGTACAAACAATTTACATAGCACACACACAGACAAACAATAGGCTAACATTTATTGTTAAGCCGTTAACGTATGGATTTGTCATCTGTAACAGCACACACACAGGTAATTACATTATAAACTAGGAATTTCTTCCAACGTCTGCGAGCGAGAGAGAGAGAGAGCGAGAGATGTTGTACAACAGATTTTTGAGGAGTCATCTGTAACAGCACACACACACACAGGTAATTACATTATAAACTAGAAATTTCTTCCGACGTCTGCGAGCGAGAGAGAGAGAGAGAGATGATATATCACTGTAAAACCGATGACATAAAGAGAGAGAGAGAGTGCTAGCACATATGTTGTGTATATTAATTTCTAAATCGCAGTCAATGACCGTCATGTGCCAAAATTAGAAGTAGAACGCAATGAGGTAGGCGATAAATATATTTCCTGGTGATTACATTTTAGTATCGCTAATTACAATAATCCATAAGTAGCACGACTTACTGACGCTTATGTAAAACCGATGACATAAAGAGAGAGAGAGGGAGGGAGAGAGATAGTTATTTACATTCAAAGAGAGAATTGACCCATCACCCACCCCTGATATGCAAATCAGCTTCATTAAAAATAAAAAATAAAGCATGCACGACAAACATACTCTCTCGAGTCTCAGATTCTGGCGGACAAATATCCATTTTCACTTGATAGATAGGTGTACCATTTATACATATTTTGTAAATACTAGTTTAAATATATATATTTTTTCATATTTGTAACATTATAATTGCGTAACACTTTACCGCACATTGGAAGAACGAGATTGGTGTAGAGAGAGAGAGAGAGACCCGTTACATAAACCTGCAGAGAGAGAGAGAGAGAGAGGGAGGGAGAGAGATAGTTATTTACATTCAAAGAGAGAATTGACCCACCGCCCACCCCTGATATGCAAATCAGCTTTATTAAAAATAAAAAATTTAATTATATTCGCGGTCATATATTTTAATATATACACTATAATGCATCAAGTCGGAACCTCCCACCCACCACCCACCTCTGATATGCAAATCAGCTTTATTAAAAAAATAAAAAATTATATTCGCGGATGCGGGTGGTCCATTGAACCCCACCCCACCCCCACCCTCCCCTTGATATGCAAATCAATTTAATTAAAAAATAAAAAAATCAAATAAAAAATTTTATTCGCGGAAATTCGCGGATGCTGCAGGTCCAGCGGTGGTGGGGAGAGCGTGGGAAAAAATCTTGGACCGTGGGAACGGCGGCATCTCTTTGATCTAGGCTCGCGAAAGGCGGCATATATTTGAACTTGGCGCGCGAAAGGCGGCATGAAATTTTATTGGTGGAAATTCGCGGATGCTGCGGGTCCAGCGGTGGTGGGGAGAGCGTGGGAAAAAATCTTGGACCGTGGGAAAGGTGGCATTCCTTTGTGCGTTAGAACCAGCATTTTCCCCCTACTCACTGCGACTGGAGACCAAATATAATGAACATAAATTACTTTGTTTTCTTTTAAATTATTTTTGATCTATTTGTAGTTGTACCCTTCATGTATGTTATTGTTTTTTGTACATGTTTTTGTAATTCCTGGTTTTGTTCAATAAACTTATAATTAATATATTTCGTATTTGATTTGTACTCACTGATACGTTTTATAAAGTGATTTTTTATTTAAGGGGCGGGAGTGTGTAGGGGCGGCAAGTAAAGTTCTGCACATAAGCAACGGACACTACTGGCGCGCCTCTGTTCTACCCCTTGTTGACATTACGAAAATCAGTTGAAAAGTTTAGGGAGCGACATCTGCATTTTAACGATAGACATAACATTTCTCGCGTCTTGTAAGATTCATATCTCATGTAAACACCTGTTAATTTTTAAATCTAGCTGTCAGTTTGTTAATTGTTTACCAGCTGTTTGAATTTACGTGTCACGTGTGATTTGAAAAACGGACAAATTCCAGATTCTTTGTTTAAAAACGACTAACGCCAATGGAATTCACATAAAAATAGTAAACGCGTTATGATATGCTGCGCCTTTAAAAACAATGGTTTTTAAGTTAGGACTCGAGTTTAAATGTGATCGTATAAGAATTGAAGACGATCTTGACAGTAGACGACCAAAAAGAGCATCAGCTCTAAATGCGGCACTTAGTGTGGATAGCGTTTTCCACACCAAGTTCTTGAGTTGAAAAATACACACTCTCATGTGAGATACGTATAATCTCCCAATGTTATCTACGCTAATTCGTCGATCTTTAAACACTATGTATGGAATTTGTTTATTGATATCTGGAGTTTTTTGAAAATGCGGTTTTCCTGCGCGTGCATAAACCAATGCAATTAAATTAAAATGAGGCTGTAACAGTATGTAAACATTGCATACGGAATGTTGTAACAGGATATGCAAACACACATACTAGTATGCTCTTTGAACTGCAGAACTCGTTAACTATTTTGTACGAAGTGCATTTATTATTACATAATTTTTTTAAATAACAATTATTTCAAAATTACATAAACATTACAAAAGTCTTGATTATTTTAGCATTTTCTTACTAATATAGCAATTTCTAAGGCACACAATCATACAATAAACAAAAGAAATTCAAAACACAAAATTCGAAACACAAAATTCGGAACACATGGATTTAATTAAGAGTTCATTTTTATTCTAACACGCTGCTGGATTTTCAGAATTTTTTCCAAATAATTTTTTTTGGGCTTTCCAAAATTTAAAGCACTACATTCAGGTGTTAGTTAAACAGTTATTTGTTAAATAGGTTTTAGTTAGCTATCATTTAATTTTCACCCACTTTTTAAGCCATCTCCTGTAAGAATTTTGAAATGTTTAAAAATAAAAATTATATTTAGCATGTTCAAAGTAGACTGAAGATAGGAAGAAGAGACAGTGAAAATATGAAAGAATAGAAAAAGAAAAGAGCAAAGAATAAAGAAGTGAAATTGGCATGTAGTCCTTAGATAGCCGATACAAAAAAAAAATAAAATTATATTTAGACTGTGTTTAAAATTTTCTTTAATTTGTTATTCCGCATGGGCTTATGAGATCTTTTTCACAATTTTGACCCCCTCACAGTTTTATCTTCAGCCAGCTGATATTTTAGTGGGATCAATTTTAGAAAAACAAGAGTGTTGTATAGGGTAAAAGTATCGGGAAATATCAAGTTTTACAAAAAGCGGATGAGGCGTCAAAAGTATAATGACACATATCCCAACGGTGGAGTTAAAATGAGAACTTGCTGCGCACGTTTAGTAATGCAGATTATGTTTCCAGGCAATGCAAACAAATAGCTCATTCACATAGATGTATAGTTATTGGCAATACGATAACGCTGAGTCGGACACTGAACATCTCAACAAGAACATCGCAGCTTAGTGTCAGCGACGTTTATGTTGCAACCCGCGATAACAGCCATTAAGCCACAACGACACTTGCAGTCTATCTGCTAAATGCAAACAGGGTCACTCTCTTTCGCCGCAACACGAGTATCTGTCACATCCATTGCTAAATTATACGTATAACATGTTAAATACGGATTATCGAGGGACGTGTTAAATGACTGTAAATGATATGGTGTCATGTACGCATTCATTGATGAAATTAGTTTTACAATTGCTTTATGTGTTTTGAACAATAGCCTATAGCACTTATGAAGTTACAGCGAATAAGTAGGAAGTTTCTTCAGAGTAGGGGACAAACCTTCTAGGAATGCATCTATTGGATGTTTGTCACTTTGTACTCGTTTTTGATTATTTTCTAGTATAGTGGTTTTCAAAGTGTGGTCCTCAGAAAATTGTAAGAAAATTAGAATATACCGTAATTTTCTCCGATTTTTTATCGTCTAAAATCTAAATTTTAGAATCATAAAACAATTAGTAGAAGATTCTAGTATTTGTTTTGGGGGTTCAAACTAATTGTAATTGTAAGAGTAATTTCAACTAATGGCTTTGATAATGTCTTTAAATAATGTCGTGTACCAGATCTGTTTGTCAGTCGAACTTCTCTTACACCACAAAAAGAAGATTCATAGGCAGAACTTTCAATTAGCAGTTCATTAAAATTACAGTTTTCGCAATTACAGCTAGCTGACTTCTGGGTACATGTAATGACTGAGCATCCTCAACTCGCAAAAAAAGCTTTGAACCGTTTAACTGTGTTTCCCTATAGGCCTACTTATTTCTGTGAAACCGCATTCTCTCTGCTCACGTACTTAAAGTCAAAGTTAAGAAATAAACTTGATGTCGAGAGTGATTTAATATTGAAATTATCATACATTAAACCCAATATTGCAGAGACAATTGTTCAAAACCAGCTTCATTGTTTATATCAAATAATATGTTTGATATCGTTAATATTATAAGTTTGCAAGTTAAGAGATTTTGATTTTAATACATTTTAATTAAAATATTAGAGTTTCTATCATATTTACTGTTTGTTTTATTTAAGAACTCGGACGGGATCCGTGAATTTTTAAATTATTATTTAGGGGTCTGCGGACTGAAAAGTTTGGGAACCACTGTTCTAGTATATATTTCATGAGAGTAGCAGAAGCGCTCTCTGGTATGTTTTTTCTTTTCTTTCTTGGCCGTTCAATTTAGAGGGTGTCGTTGTCACTGCTAGTGTTTGTGATTTTTTTCGCTGGTTCCTGTTTATAAGGCATATAAGGGAGTTAATATGAGCGGGAAACTTTGTGGAAAAGCGTCATTAGACGGTTGATATATATTAATAACTACGGAATGCTGATGGGGGAAATATTAGTAGAAGCTCAAAAATGTGGTTTCTGTATGAAGCGGTACATCGTTAGTTTGGGTCCCGAAGTGCTGCCAGACATTAGTATTAATTTAGAGACAACCACATCAAAGCAACGTAGACAAGAAATGAAATAGGGAATAAGCAACGGATAATTACCATTGTGGCATCAGTAACCATTCACCTGGAATAAATATGTCACACAAATGATGTAAAAAACAAACTATGTCAGTCTTAATATAAAAATGTTACGCTGTATGGAGTAGATGTGTCAAAGATCTCAGAAAACAGTCGGCAGTAACCACAACAAAACAAATCTACCAAATATCCTAGACAGTCGTAATCGTCATATTCATCATGGGTTAATCCAAAAAAGGTTTGTTCCGTTTCTAATCAGATAGACTACAGCTGGTCACTCCAACGCTTTTTAGGATGCCCGTAAATCTAAGGCTAATAATGTAACAGTTGTTTGGGGATGTTAAACAGATAGGTTTGTTGCGGTCCTAAACAGATAGACTACAGCTGGTCACTACAACGCTTCTTAGGACGCCCCTAAATCTAAGACTAATAATGTAACAGTTGTTTGGGAATACATTTGGTTACGCTGGTCAAACTATTTTAGCCAATACTGGATAATCCTATCGAATAGGATCATATAGACAGTAGTGGAGTATATCAGATCCACCGTAGTAACTGTGATGCCATTTGCATGGGTAAGTCTGCCTGTTCTTTAGAAAACAACACTGATTGAACACAATAAAACAGCAGTATATACAAAATTGATTTGTATGGGTTCCCTGCTATATGCGGATGACATAGTTCTTATTCAAGAAAATGAGGATGATTCACAAAGAGCTTTGTTTCAGTTACAAGAAGTAGCAAGAGGGTACTCACTGATAGTGTCAGTCAGAAAGGCCAAAACCATGGCCTTTAAAGGTTTAGAAATAAAACAAGTCACAGCACAAGGATTAAATTTGATAAATCTATTGCAATACCCATACTGACATATGCGAATGAGGCGTGGGTCATGACAAAAAAGAGTGCTGAATTGTAGTTTCTTCAAAGTACTTTAAATTATACATTGCAAGATAGATTAAGGAATGAGACTATCAGAGCAGAACTCGAAGTAAAGGACATAAACGAAAGTATTTCAGCTTACAGAAGACAATGGTGGGATCGTCTGCAAATGATGACAGTGGATCGATTGCGGAAAGCGGCACTGGACTCTAAAAGCCATTGGTAGAAGAGGCGTGGGTCGTCCGAGGATGAGGTGTTTGCCGGAACAGGTTTATATAACCTAATCCTTGAAAAAAAGAAGGTATAAAAATTGCAACGCAGGTTTGCGGAACATTTTGCAGTGTAAAAATCATATTCTAGGCACGGATAATTTAAAATTATTACATCGTAATAGTAAAGGTAAAGTTTTAAATCTAGTAGAGATAAAGCTTAAGAAAGGAGAAAACATTATTAAGAAAATTTTAGGCTTTGCACGTAGACGGTTAATTTAATCTCCTAATTAAATGCGGTTTTGTTTCTGCGCATAGTTTTATATTATGAAAAATTTGTACATATTTTATATTATATTTACATCTTTTTACATTATTCTTGTGTGCTTTTAACTATTAATAATAAATAACACTTGTTTTCATAAGAATATGTTATATATATATATTATTTATATACTTACAATTTTTCAATAGTCTCAACTATGATCATCAAAATATATACCTGTTAATACAATTTTTGAAATCAATTGTTATTAACAACTGTTTTATATGTAGACTAAATTTATAGTATTTTCTTGTATGTATATAAAATATGAGAGAATGTTATATAACATATGTAGTACGTTATATGAAAGAATGTAGACATATAATGTAAATATTATATTTTTGAGAAAATTTGTAAGTATTTGAAAATAATATAAATAGTAAATTTATTACCTGAACAAATCCAAATTAATACCAAAAATAGTACTAAACGAATTAAGAGTATTTTCAAAATTAATGAAATAATTATTTTTACATTATTTGACATAACATACTTTATATGCATATAATAACAGCATTAAATTTAGTGTACATATCAAACAGCTGTTAATAGCAATTGATTTTGAAAATTATATTAATTTGTATATATTTTGATGATGATAGTTGAGATTATTAAAAGCACTGTAAATATATAAAAAACGTAATATATATTCTGGTAAAAACAAGTTCTATTTACTATTAATAATATTTTATATTGTATTGTACATTATATATATATATATATATATATATATATATACATAATTAAATTTGTAAGTTGCTAGATATACGAGGCTTGCTGTAAATTATTTGTAATTACCCAGTCACTGCACATTGGTTAGTTGAAACTTGTAAGACGATAGTTTCAATATTTGTTCCTCAACTACGTTTTTTTCCAGTGGTCCTCTAAGTTATATACCGTACCACAGCTACCCTTCCGTTCTAACATGCTGGTGTACCATGTCTGCTATTTCCTCAGCTCAAACATACCTTATGAAGCTGCCGCAGCTGATACAACGATTGTCAGGACTAACCAATCTTGACTATGCAGTGTTAATTAAAGCATGCAGTTACCGTCTTCACCAATTTGGTTTATGTCTGAACATTCTTAAGACGACGTTCTTGGAAAATGTTCCCCTGATACCATTCGAAATAACGGAGTTAAACCTGCCTAGGTAAATACCTTCGTTACTTAGAATCCCGTCTCAGAGTGATGGTTGCTCGAATGAAGACATACAAGCAAGGATTTTTGGCGCCTGTATGCTATGAAGAGAGGTCGAAGGAGTTCCCTAGGAGACACCGCACAGTGGTGGGGACAGTTGCTATGTACGGCATTGTATTTTGGGGTTGCCTCCAAAAGCGCAGAGCACGTCATGGAAATGCGGAATTTGTAGAGGACGTTGGGAATTTTGCTGCCTGAACATATCAACGACACCACTTTTAGCGCCTGGCTGGCGTGGAAGTGGCTGCAATATAAACGACAGAATGTAGGATTGGCGACTTTGCTGGCACGGACATGTTCTGTGAGCAGCACCTGGCCTGGCACCATCAAAAAAGTAGCCTATCATCTGAAAGTTGACGTAAAAAGACATGCGGACAACCAAACTATGATGAACAAGCACTATAAACACAGATCTTCAGAGTAAAAAAACTGAACTCAGAAGACATGACAGAGAGCACTAAGTCGAATTCGTTAACCCGAGTAGCGGATATCGTTCCATTAGGAAAAGGTGGGAAAAGGAAGAAGAAGAAGAAGAAGAAGAAGAAGAAGAAGAAGAAGAAGAAGAAGAAGAAGAAGAAGAAGAAGAAGAAGAAGAAGATGATGATGATTGTCTTTTAATTACCTGACAATTTCTTTAATGTTCTAATTACTTGTAGAAGTAATTACTTGTAATTATTTCTAATTACCTGTAAATAATTGATCAATTATTTTCTTTATTTTATTTAGTATGAAGTATTTTACAAAAAACCTTAGACATCAGGAATGTTTCAATATTGTGTTTAAAAACACTTAGCAGTTTGAGAATGACGCTGTCACACGAGTGTTGAAGGTACTTGAAGAGTTTGTACGCCCCCTCGCCTGCAAATATTTCACTCGTGCCTCTACTTTTCCTCATCCACATCTCCGCCGCCTTAGTACGGACGAAGACAAAAACGTCCTCGACCGCTGCTCGATGAACCTCCTTAAGCTGTCTTCTGTAAATTCCTCTGACCTTGCGATCCTTCCTGTCAACACGCTGTCCGTGCCCGAGCATGGCGACAGACAGATACAGGGTTCCGCATTAGGTGTGCCTTTTGCCGCGTTTGCTCCTCCTCTGCAATCTCCTGTGACCCGGCACTGACAAATGGCGGCCCCTAGAGACTTTTCCTGGGCTGGTTTGAGGCGCTCGACCCGTTGCGGGCCAACAATTCCTGCATCCCAATCAAAACGTCTAAAAAGGACTGCCCATATTAAGCCGTTGCGCACCTCGAGAATTAATACACAAGTAGCTTATTCTATTTTACGGAAATAAAAATTAACAAAGAGGTTCAAAGCGCGAGAAAGCTACTCATGCTAACAAGCAGGCAACAGGTAGATATCAGAGTCGCCGAGACACTGCGACAACTCGGGCACGTCGACTTGCTGCCCCAACAAGTTGGACTTTTGGGACAAGCAATAGATAAAACAAGTTTTCTAAACGACAAAGATACATTAACAAGAGTATTCATTAGTACAGATGGCAGCACTAACGGACACATACTAGCGTAATCTATAATTAAATTAGTTGTGTGCCAGTTAAACGTGGGAAGGTTAAACTAGATTAATCAGGGAACAGGAATGACAAAGCATTGATACGAACAGCGTGGAAGCAAGTGATGTGAGATCCAAACAGGAAGGTTGTTGACCGATTCAGAATCACATTATATTATATTGCTTGCTACTATAAATAACGAAGGTATTGTTTGTTTGTTTACACAATGTTAACACGGCTGTTTGACTGTTTATGAAAACAAGTTTGTCATGTCCGTAAGGGTCTATGATCCTCTGCTGTGAAACAATACTAAAAACATAATAAAGGAAACGATAGAAATGTGACGTAATAATTTACCAAACAATGGATGACTAAATTCAATCCAAAATAGCACAGAGGTGCGGAATTGTAACATCACTTGACGAGCTTATCAGAGCAGAACATGGTGACAAAATTAAGACACGTGTCTCTAACACGTAGCCTATGCATACATATATTCCATTGTTATATTTGCTTAATATTCCAAAGGATTTGTTCTAATATTTTTGGTAGTTGCTATTAAAAAAATATGTGTTCTTTTTAGCGGGTATAACATTCACAACACGCTCAAATAACCTGCCCTATAGATTCATTGTCTATTAATAAAAACGTAGGTTCATTTATCACAAATCGTTAAACAATATGCAACATAGTGTCAGCACAGGTATGTTACCATTAACGATATCGTGCATAATCTTCGGCTTCTTCACGACAAGTATAAAACAACAAACGGTCAACAAAATCATTACTTGTTACTGCTTCACGAACTGTTTTCTTTCTGTTGTTGGCGGTCGGATTTCTACTGGACAAAGTGACACACATCAAGTTCAGTATGTCCACCGTCCTGTACACCGTGATGCACGTCGTCAGAGTCACCGCGGTGATGTGTTACAGAATCAAGTACCTATATTACAGACCACAATATTGTCAAGAACATTGTCCGCAACATCGATTATGCAGACCGAGCGTTGGAACGCGACGCCGGGGTCAAAGTCCTACACAACAGTAATTTGATTTAATGCACCGTGTCGTTGAGTTTAATGTCTGTAATAACTTTATATTTTTTCCGCAGAGCACCAACGGAAAGTTGCGCACATCGTAGGTGAAAAATATTCTGTTTATAATTTTTTGGAAAAGCCTTTAGCTTTGCACGGTGTTCATGCAACTGACGTTCAAGCTTTATCTCATTAACCAGCGACTGGGACTTCTCCACTGCGCTGTCCTGAGAGAAGTCCAACAGTTGGGCGAAAGGATCCTCGCCTGGGCCAATCGTGTTATGGTTCCAACTGTCTCCGTTGCTGTGGAAGAGTCAAGCATGTCCGTGACTAGGCTACAACAGTATTACAGTAAGATGCAGACCATCTACAGGAGTATCAATGACGCCTACAATGGCGCAAGACATCTGTATACAGTGTTTATACGATTGACCTTCGTAGCAATCGGATTGGCCACTTCGATAAACCTGTTGTATCCCAGTTTTACTCCCGATGACTGGTTCTTCACTTGTTTCTGTGTATTTGTTGTATCGCTGTTAATTGTACCTGTTCTTCTTTGTGTTTGGATGCAAATGGAGTTTCTGAATACTAAAACACTACTGAAGAGTGTCTGCAGCACAAGAAGACTACACATTGCCAACAGAAGATTGAGTAACGCCACCAAACGCGTTCATTTAAAAAGTCTCCGCCAAGACCAGACATTCGACTGGGGGTACTTCGCTGTAGACTCCAGTCTGCTCATGTTGATGTTTAACTTTGTGTCGTTGTTTGTGTTTTATCTATGTTGCAGCATCATCACCTTGTGCAGTGTTTATTGCAAGTTAAGTACCGCACTACAGTAACGCATGTGCAAATTATTAGATCCCGATAAATTATTAAACGAGCAAAACAAGTTCTCAGTATTAACTCGACCGTTAAGCTATCTGCCTATCTGTTTATCTGTCTGTTTGTGATATAGTTCATGACAACTTTTGAATGTATTAACCGACTGTCGAAAGACAGTAAAGGTATGGACATGCATGGCCATAATTTTACCCTACAGAATCCTATCGTTTTTGAGGTTGATTCCCCCAAAAATGTGGTGTCGATAGGCAAATTATGAAAATGTCGCAAAAGCTCGTGTGCAGCACCAAATTAAAGAAAATTATAACAACAATCTGAATATAGTGTTTGTTTTTAAAAATCTCAAAATCTTTGAACGTCAGGGCTCAAAAATTGGTAAAAATTTGATAAAATCGCAAAAATTCATGTCGACTCTTAACTTAAGTAGAAAATTAAAACTTCAAAATTTGTAGATTCCTGCGCCCATAAAAGAGACGAAAATTTTTTAAAGTTGTAAAAATCCAGGAGGGTGTCAGCCTTAAAAGAAATTGTAACACAAATCCGAATGTTTCGAATTTTCGTGTTTATTCTATAATTGTGTCCTTTACAACTGTTATACTAGTGTTATAATTATAATTAATGTTATTTTATTGTTCTATTACTATAATATTATTGTTATATTGTATTGTCATCTTATTGTTATATTGTATTTTTATATTACATTTGTCGTACATTATAATGAAAATTTATTTATTTTCAAAATTTATGTTCCAAATCTTCATTGCTGCCTGTAGTGTATCAAATCTTCTGTCTTAGCTCGTCCCGCCATACCGGCATTTATGCCTTTTTGCCAACTCCTTCTACGCCGACCTGCTCTCCCCTCTCTCAGTGAGTTTCCATGCTAATACATAATATATGTACTTCATTCAAAATAGTGGGCCAGTTCTGCAGCTTAGAGAGGATACTAAGTATATAGTCTCATAAAGCAAGGTGTGATAATTTTTATAATTTAAAATGTTGTCTATTGGTAAATAGCTATCTGTAACAGAAGGAAATAATTAGAACATGATTAAAAGGGGTCTTATTTTATGTACTGTCTTACTTATTGTATTTTTTATAGAAGCGATTCTTAAACCGTACTGCGGGGAGCATCTGACGGACCTTTAAGCTTTTCCGTGTGCTTTGCAAAGACACTGAAAGTGCATAGAAACCACACAATTGACAAAACTTGATACGGTAGTCTGCTATGACTTAGTTTTTAAACGTATTGCTTATAAATTGTGTTGTTCCTTAATTTTTTTTTAGTTACTCCTTAATAGTTACTCCTTAATAGTTACTTGAGTTTTTAATATCTTTAATATTACTGGAAAAATTAAATAAAACATCGTTTGTTCTAAATACAACAAAACTTGATGATAAATATGCTCAAGTTTTTCAAAAATACCTTCCATCATCGATATTGTGTTGTTGCTTCGCCTTATCTGTGTAAGTGTTACGTATGCAGTGGACTTGTTCGTCTGTGAGAGACAAGCCGAGGAGCCGTGGACACCGAGATATCGGCATCATGTTACGTGACAAAGGCCACACTACGTGCTTAGACGGTTCTATGACAGAAAGGAACTATCTTCAAGGAAGGTCATTGACGCATAATGCAGGTGAACAGCAGAAAGGAAAACAACGCTCAGGACGACGAAGAAGAAGAGGAAAGATTGTGAAGTGATGTGTAAACTGAGTTCTGGGTTGAATTGTCTGCCACTGGCGGGAAGATACTGTGGTTTTGACGGGCAAGAATGCAACATAGCGTGGAAATTGAGGGCCGCCTTGGGATAATCATAAGTTTTTCACGGTCCAAGTAGTCCCACAGTTATAATTGTATAACGGTTTTCGTTGTTTTGTCTGTCGTTGTATGTACAGCGTTTACGCGTTCGGTGTGAAATATTAAGGTCGCAAATTTCCTGCATACATCTACAGCCTTACACTATAACGCGTCCCCCCGGTAATGTAGACGTTCATTACAAAAACTTAATTCATTTTTAGCAATGTAAAAATATCAGCGTGCCACCCTCCTGAAGGTGAGCTCTCATTACACGCTTTTGATAGTGAGATGAGACTTTTACAGCATGCTAGTGCATTCTGATTAATACAAAGAATAATTCTTCACCAATGATTCAGAAATTGCAACATTAGAAACACAACTAACCGAGAACATTGAACACTTCAAGAGTATTTATAGAACATAATATCCAAACTATAGCACGTTAAGGTAGATTTAAGTTTTTTTTGGCTCTTCGAGGATTAGGTTATATAAACATGTTTTGACACTCATCTCGTCCTCGGACGATCCACGTCGATTCTACCAATGACCTTATAATTCACTGGGGCTTTTGGCAATCGATCCTCTGTCATTCTTTGCTCACGATCCCAACATTGTCTTCTGTAAATTGAAACAATTTCATCTATGTCTTTTACTTCGAGGTCTGCTTTGCTGTCCTAATTCCCTGAATCTTACCGCATTCCTTTTTCGTCATGACATACGCCTCACTCTCATATATCAATTTGGGTATTGCAATTGTCTTATAAAATTTAATCCTTGTGCTGTGTCTTGTTTTATATCTGAGATTTACATGAATCGTACCAAAAATATTCCTAAATGTATTTGTCTTCTCTCTTATATCAAATTCAGATTCATAGTTTACTGCACAGCCGAGATATTTGAAACGGCTCACTTGGTAGACTTAAGTACAAATGTAAAATAATGTTACGACGGTCTACTTGATCGTCGTAGGTACAGTGGAAAACAAAATAAGTACAAGACGCCAATTAAGTCACTAATCACCAGCTTTAATTTTTACAGTTAAACAGTTCGTTTTAACAACACAGTCTACTACAACAAATCAAATATAAATTGTTCACACGCAATAAAATGTCACTAATATTAAACACAATTGTATTAAAATTATACCCCCCCCGATTATAAAACGCAACACTTAACTATTAACCACTTTAACGTACACAGTAATGTCGCCCGATAATAACTCTCGAACCGAACTGTAAATATATCGCTGCTATACTGACTTGAGCGTCCCTGAGTAATTGTATTTATAGACGCCGAAAATCTAGACGATTCCTAATTGCGTCTTAGCGTCCGTATGAACTACGTAATTAACTGCGGCCTTGACACAGTCCGCAGGCTGGAGTCATCGAGAAGACTCTCGCCAATGTGTCTACAAGCAAGTACGTCACACAAAGTAGAGCAAGATCCTTCTGGCACATTCGATAAACACGTAGATTGTTCTGTGATGTCGTAACACTTCCCCCTTCTTAAGCCTGTTCGTCCCGAACTGGCAAACCGTCTCTGAAGTAGTACTTAGCCAGGCGATCTAGGTGGACGACCTTGAACTTTCGCTGTCCTTTCTGTTGAATCCGATAAACAACATTGTTAATTCTTTTTCACAGTGTAGGGTCCTTCCCAGTTTGACTGAAGCTTAGCTGAGCCACCACGACGGCGCATTGGATTGAGCAACCAGACCTGATCTCCTTCTTGGAAACCCACACTATTGCTGCGAATGTCAAGTGTAAGTGGCAATCTTCAGCCGTCCTCTGACCAAGCGATTCATTTCTCGCAGTTGGTTTTCTAATTGCGAGGAATAGTTCTGCTGCTCTTGGGACTGAGTCTCAGGTGATCCGAACGTTAAGTCCCCAGGAAGATGAATCTCCCGCCCAAACACCAATTTTGCTGGAGTCATGCCGGTTGTGTCGTGTACTGATGATCTATACGCCATGAGGAATAATGATATACGTTGGTCCCAGTCTGTTTGGTTCTCGTCAACAACCTTCGAAATATGCTGCTCAAGTGTCCTATTGAATCTCTCAACCATCCCGTCCGACTGAGGATGCAGAGGCGTTGTCCTGGTCTTTCAAATTCCGAGTAGACGGCATAATTCTTTAAACACTCCTGATTCGAAATTTCTCCCTTGATCCGTATGGATTTCCATAGGGGCTCCACAACGGCAACAGAAGTTGTGAACTAACTGCTTTGCCACAGTGGTAACCTCCTTATTTGGAATTGCGTAGGCTTCCACCCACTTAGTAAAGTAGTCACCTACAACCATGACGTACCGGTTTCCATCGTCAGTAACTTGGAATGGTCCAGCAATGTCTATGGCAATTCTCTGGAAAGGCAGTCCAACGTTATAGTGTCTCATTTTTTCCCTGCTTCTGGTTTGTGGGCCCTTGCTTGCAGCACATATTTCACACGTCCGAACCCATTCCTCTACGTCGTGGCGAAGATGACGCCAATAGAATCGCTTCCGTTTTTTTTATCAAGGGTTTTGTTAACGCCAAGATGGCCTCCAGACGTTCCATCATGCATCTCCTTCAAAAGAGACTGCATTTTACTTCGGGGAACTATCAACTGCATGACCACGTCTCGTCCATCTGCACTTTCCCAAGCCCTTTTCAGCAATCCGTTTTCTAAGGTGAGAGATTCCCATTGTGCCCAGTAGCTCTTCAGCACTTCGGAACCATGGCAGATATCTTGCCAATCCGGGCGGCAACCTTCCTCTTTTGCTGTCAAGATCGGTCCGATGTCTTCATCAGTCATCTGTTCTTGTCGACAGTCTTGTGTTGTCCAGCCGTCTCCCAGGAAATCTACCGTGATGGGTTGAACATGTTCGCTTGAGTTTTGTTCTTCCTTTCTATGGCAATGTCGGCAGTCTTCCGGGCACGGTCTTCGTGATAAGCCATCTGCATTATCATGCAGGCGCTCCCGCCGATGTTGTACTCTTGGAGACGTTCAAGCTACCTTGCCAACTGTCCTTCTGGATTTTTAAATCTCAAGAGCCATGGAAGTGCGGCATGGTCGGTACGTAGTGAAAACTCTCTCCCATAGAGGTATTTATGGAAGTGCTCTAGAGCTCTGACAATTGCCAGCAACTCTCTCTTTGTAACACAATAATTTCTCTCTGGTTTAGAAAGCGTCTTGCTGTAATATTCTATTACTCGTTCATCATCGTTCTGCACTTGAGACAAAACTGCTCCTAGACCAGTATTACTTGCGTCTGTGTCTACGATGTACTTCCCTTCGGAAGCTGGAAAAGCGAGAATTGGTTGCGAACATAATGCAATCTTCAAAGTCCTAAATGCTTGGTCACACTCTCTCGACCACTGGAAGTTTCGTTTATTTTCCGTTAGCTCATGTAGTGGTTTAGCAATAGTAGCGAAGCCATTCAGAAAACGTCGGTAATATGAGCATAACCCCAGGAAACTCCGAACTTCGTGTTTACTCTTCGGAACTGGCCAGTATCTTACGGTTTCTACTTTATTAGGGTACATGCTAACACCCGCTCCCGAAACCAGATGGCCCAGATACTGTACTTCCTTCTGGAATAGAGAACACTTCTTCGGGCTCAGCTTCAGTTAGGCACCGTGAATTCTAGTTAGAACCTCCTTAAGGTTTTCCAAATGGTCTTTGAAAGTCTTCCCGATGACTATGACATCGTCTAAATAAACAAGGCAAGTTTTCCATGTCAGGCCTCGGAAAACTAGAATGTTGCCGGTGCATTACAGAGTCCAAATGGCATGACGTTAAATTGGAATAAGCCACTTGGGGTCGAGAAAGCGGTCTTTTCCTTGTCTTCTTGATGAAGACCCACTTGCCAATATCCACTGTTCAGGTCCAATGTGGAAAACCACTGTGCTCCGGACAACGTGTCGAGTGTATCGTCAACGCGAGGTAATGGATAGCAGTCTTTCTTTGTAACGTCATTTAACCTCTGGTAGTCTACGCAGAAACGCAATTCACCATCCTTCTTCGCTACCAGCACTACAGGATAAGACCAAGCACTTGAGGAAGTTTCGATTACTCCCTCTGTCAATATGTCCTTTACTAACCGAGACATTTCCTCTTGTTTAGATAATGGAGGCCTTCGAGGAGGTTGGCGTATCGGTGTTGTGTCCCCGGTATTGATCCGATGTTGCAAAAGAGAGGTTCTTCCCAGTGACTGTCCCCGAACTGCAAAACAATCTTTGAATTCGTGTAAAAACTGTCTGAGTTCTTTTACCTCACCACTTGAGAGGTCGTTAGAAGATCTGTTCAATATTTCTTGCAGTTCCTCTGGTAATTTGGAATTATCCGAAGCAATGGATCTTCGTTGCGTTATTCCGGCTACCCAGGCCACAGGAGTCAATTTGCCTAGGAGCGTATTGCTTTGTAAAGTGATAGCTTGATCCAAAATATTCGCCACTCTTATAGGTACATTTCCGGTTTCGTCAGGTTTTACTAAACTTCTCGCAATTAGTATGCCCGGTGTGCTGACTACCTGGGTTTCCAATATAGAGCACAGGTTGCCCCGAGTATCTACATCGGTTCTAACCATAATGATCTTTTCGGAGTTTGGCGGAACAGTTACGGCCAATTGGTTTATGACGTCCATTGATTTTTCTGCTGTCGTCATTGTTGAAAGCATTACCTCTCGCCTCCGATTCTCAAGACATTGTTTTTGAAGTCGACTATAAATCCGTATGCGTTCATAACGTCCACACCAAGAATTGCTTCATCCACAATGTCTGCAACAAGTACTTGATGATTAAACTCAAGTCGACCGAGGCGTAGGTGTATCTCCACTTTTCCAAACACTTTTACAGGCCGTCCAGTAGCTGTTCGCAAGCTGGAAGAGCCCGAGATTGGCTTGAGATCTTTCACTACGTCGGGGCGCATAATAGAAACTGTTGCGCCTGTGTCAACTGTAATCGAGGTTGGCCTTTCTTGAACAAATCCGGTAACTACCAAGCTCCCGCTATTTTTCTGAAGTGTAGAAATTGCGTATTGTCTAGAGGCTTCGTTCCTCCAGTTAGTCAGCACACGCCCCGTTGTACCGACTATTGCTCGTTTCCTTGCTGCTGAATTCTAACCCGACAATCTCGTTGTAGATGTCCAGGTTTCCCGCATCTATAACACTTCGGTCTTCCATCCTTTCTTATTTTATACTGTGGCGCCGACCGTCGAGTCTCTGTTCCTTGTTCTTCTTCCTCATCGTCTGTGCCGTCGCGATATTTTAGCGCGTGCACTTTATGACTTGTCCAACCAGACGCTGATTTGGCGGCCTCAAATTGCAAAGCATGTACCAGGGCGTCCTCACTGTTCTTGTGTCTTGCCATTCGTAACACTTGCTGTAGTTTGTTATCTCGGACACCGGCAGTAAATGTCTGCATCGCAAAACTCGTTCGAAAATCTTTTTGCGCTTCAGAATGGGCCAGTCTAATTAGCCTGTCGATACTTGCTTCAAACTCTTGAAGGCTCTCTCCGGAAAGCTGTCGCCTTCCTCTCAACTGGATGCAGTACACATCTCGCAAATGTTTATCACCATACCGTAATTCCAAAACTTTTATCAATTCGGCGTAGGTGTTTTGGCTGTCAGGTGGCACTTTCTGTAGTAGTTCTGCCGCGGGTCTTTTTAATGAGAGAACGAGTGATACTGCCTTGTCTTTCTCTGTCCAGTTATTTGCGCACTCAGCAGCTTCAAATTGGTGGAGGTAGTTGCCCAGTGACTGCTGCCCAACTACGTGTGCTACCGGGATGACCGGTCGGGTCGTGCCGGTGGGGGCACAGCCATTGCG
This sequence comes from Magicicada septendecula, assembly GCA_034769895.1. Lineage (NCBI taxonomy): Eukaryota > Metazoa > Arthropoda > Insecta > Hemiptera > Cicadidae > Magicicada > Magicicada septendecula. The sequence goes on along the minus strand of CM068373.1, from coordinate 140,481,846 downwards.
GTGAAGGCGAGTCTTCGCCATCACCGCGTTGTCATGCCTCAGCGGCGGAATCTCGGGTGCACCGCGGTTGAGCTCCATGGTGCTCTCGGCGGTCTTCTCGTGGTTTCCGCTTACAAGCCTCCACAAACGGAGCTCCTGTCGAACGATCTGGAGGCCGTCTTTGGCGCACACAGAAGGGTAGTCCTGGCGGGCGACCTGAACTGTAAGCACCCTGATTGGGGGAGCCGCTTGGTGAACCCAAACGGGGCCCGCTTACGCAGGTATGCTGATGCGGCTCGGGTCACAGTCATCCCTCCGGGTCCTATCGGGTCTACGTACTATCCCTCGAGGGCTAACTCCCGCCCTGATGTACTGGACATTGCCGCGGTCAGGGGCGTTTATTGCCCGGTCCACGTCTCCGTCATTTCGGAACTGTCCTCGGACCATTGCCCTATCAGTGTGCATATAGCTACCCAGCACGCCACCGTCCGCGACGAGCGGCGGGTAATCGAGTGGGACCGCTTTGGCCCGGCGTTCAGTCGCCGCCTATTTGAGCATATCCCGCTCGACACTACCCAGCATGTCGACGAGGCAGTTGCCTTATTCGACACAGTCGTAGTCTCGGCGGTAGACGTGTCCCCCCGGATGAATCCGGGCCTCACGCCCGACTATCAGCGTATCCCCGAAGAGATGTCTCAGCTCGCTTGAAAGAGGAATCGCCTCCGGAGACGCTGGTAGAGGACTCGTGACCCGGCTGACAAGGCTGCGTTCAACAGAGCGTCCGGCAAGTTGCGTCGTGACATGCTGGCGTTCCGTAGACGCAACTGGGAGCTAGCTGTTACACAGATGGATGACCCTGCCGAGGACCGTAATGTATGGCGGATTCCCAGTGCCCTAACGGGAAAGCGTAAACGTGCGCCTCTCCCCGCTCTGGTTGGACCCGGCGGTCAACCCCTTGGCCGCCCCCTCGATAAGGCAGAGTTCTTGGCTGACAGTTTAGAGCGACAGTTCGCTCCCAACCCATCCAAGAACCCGGCTTTCACTGAGCAAATCTGCCGCGAGGTAGAGCGCTTTCTATCGGCCGGTATCACAGTCCAACCGGAGCCCATCTCCCCGGAGGAGGTCTCTGAGAGGATTGTTCATCTCAAGCCCCGGAAGGCGCCTGGCCCGGACGGAGTCATGAATTCCGCCCTCCATCGCCTTCCGGAGCGAGGACCCCAGTTCCTCTCTGACCTGTTCAATTCATGCCTCAGACTGGCCTACTTTGCGGTGAAATGGAAAACGGCAACAGTAACAGCGATACCCAAACCGGGAAAGAATTCTTCTCGCGTGGAAAACCTCAGACCCATCAGCCTCTTGTCCGCGACATCCAAGGTTTTCGAGCGACTGATCCAGCGTAGTATCCGCGACCATCTAGAAAGACTAGACGTGCTGATCCCCGAACAGTTCGGTTTTCGTGAGCTGCACTCCTCGACTCATCAGCTGATGAGACTCGTGGAATGCATTACCGAGGCTGGCTGCCAGGGCAAACAGACGACTGCGATCTGCCTAGACGTAGAGAAAGCCTTTGACCGCGTGTGGCACGAGTGTGTCCTTTACAAACGTCCTTTACCGTACCATCTTAATATTTTTGCACCAATCTTGTCATTTATACTAGTACATATATTCCTTTTTCTCTTATTTATTTATTCTGAAGTCTTTCCTGCAATGTAAGTATATAGTACTTTCTCTAGCATCGTATGTTCATGGCTTTAGTTTACGACACTTCAGCCCCATACGCTACAACACTTTCTAGTATTGGCTTATATATTTTTCTTTTTCTTTCGGGTCTTGGTTGATTGCCCCGTAAAGTGGATTGTGTCGTCTTTTACAACCTTGACACTAAGTATTTGTCATGAATGTAATCCCTTCATAAAATTCTACCACAAAGGGCAAATCCGAAAGTTTTACATAATGACCTTTGTTACTGGTAAATCTAGCACAGTGCGTATTTGTAAACTATATAATTGAGATAACTATTAAAACATGACTATAACTGTTTCATAAATAATGCAGCAATTTCTCTGGTGTTCAACAATCCGTTCCACTGTGATCTTCGTAACTCTTTCCGTTCCTAGTTCAATCCTGATGTAAACAAACCCACGTGGCAAATCTGAAAAGCTACTGGTCAGGGGCGTTGACACTGTTTACACGGTAATGTATTACGCGCATGTGCAGAATGTCTGTATAGCCATGAGAAGGTTATCTGGCCACTTGAATGGAGGTACGTCGTTTTAAGACTTCCTCCTTATCACTGTATTCTGAACCGTATTGAATTAATATGGGGCCAGTTGAAAGGATATGTTGCCCGTCACAACACAACATTAGCTGCTTGATATAAAACAATTTATTGAGAAGGCGGTAAATGATACAACGGCGGACAAGTGCAGTCACTGTATGGAGTATATAATCAAGGAAGACGACAAGCTATGGCAACTGGCCCACATTACCGACGTCTTTGTTGACAGTTAGCAAGATTATCAATAATAATGCTAATAATAATAATAATAATAACGCTGACTCAAGTGACGATACAAGTTCAAACACAGATATGGAAGGCATTAAATTACTCTCTGACAGCAACTGATAGTATTCAGTACACTGTTAATTATCACAGCGTCTATTTTTGTTTTAAATAAACTTTACTTTTTTGTTTCTTGCGATATTTAAACGGTTAATAAAAAAAACTATTAACTGATGTTATGAAATATTTCACTGTCGGTCTGACACGGTCACACAAATTTTACTTTATTTAGAACAAATTGTTAAACGTGCCTTACACGATCATTCGGAATGACATTCAGAGCGAAGATTGACATTCCGATTGAAGGCGTAAGGTCAAGACTGATGGAATGATGAATGGAGTGACGGATTTCCAAATATTTTGAAATCCGAGCTTCAATCACGTTAAGTGGAGGGGAGACTGACATTCTGAATGGTGGTGTAGTGATTCAATCATTCTTTTCTTCAGTCTTGTTAATGCAGTCATGGAGGACGAGTGTTTTGAAAATGTTACCGATGTTGGTGCCGATGTTTTTGACGAGTTACCAGCAAGTGTTGGTGATCGCGATTGCCTGCAACGATTTATAGCAGTTTATGAATCTTTTCCGGAACTGTGGAATAAAGCACTTCCTAGTTACATGAACAAATACAAAAAAAAAAAAATACCATTAGAAAAACTTCTTACAATATACAAAGAAATAAAGCCAAACGCCACAGTCAAGGACGTTACCAAAAAATTGAACACTACGTTCAAATTTTAGACGTGAGCGTAACAAAATCAAAAGTTCATCGAGAAGTGGAGCAGGAACCGATGAAATATACAAGCCCACTTCATGGGTGTTTTATGCATTAAAATTCTTGGAAGACACAGAGAGCCCTTCTAGTTTTAACACTCAAATTGAGGAAACAGAGGTAAGTAATAAAATAATTAGTATTTTTAGTAATTTTGTTTTTTAATTTAACTTTAATTTTTTAAATTTAACTAAAACTTATATTTGGATAATATCTAAGTCAATACGTTAATGCTCAAAACTAGGGTTGGGAAACTATCGATAGCACTATCGATACTATCGATAGTCGAGACTATCGATAGCCTATCGATAGTTTAGAACGATAGTTTTGTTCCTGGAATTCGTTAGCGCTTGTGCAAACAGCCTTTATTTCAATACTTTTCAGAATTATAAGTTAATAAGTGATCCCCACGTTTTCTGAGTATTGACGAGTTCCAAGCTTTTTACCGAAACGAACTCCTACCCCCCTTTGATTTTACTCAGAAATCTGTGGATGAGATCAGGGTCCTCCTGCGACCATTTTTGTATTAGTCTTTCTGCCGATTTCAAAAGAAAAAGTTATTAATTTCCAGTGCGGTTAAGTTTTTAACGTTTTTCAATGCCTCGTTCGAATTGGGCTCAAGAATCGACCCATCAACAATTTCATTCCATGGAATCAATTACCGAAATAAAATACCAATATAACTTTGATGATAACAAGTCTTTCTGTCTAAAAAATAAAAATAAGTAGGTAACCAAAATAAATACGACTACTACTGGGTTTTGAATGATTTATTTCAATGAACATGAGAAAAATTAATAGAAATAAAAAATGAAAAGTAGCTAATAAAACTATAGAAAAGTTATATTTCTTCGGATTCTTCATAGCGTTGAACCCTTTCTTGACTATAGTAGTAGTCATCAAAACTGTCTCTAACAGCTTTGGCTGCTGTGGGATTATTTTTACGTTTTGTTCTTTGCAACTGTACCAAAGTAGATGTATCTAGTGTTTCCCCATTGCCAGGCAAATAATTGGTCCCATTCTCTTCTATAAGAAAGTTATGTAGATAGCAGCATGCTAAAGTTACAATAGACGCTTTCTTTGGATCGAGGTACATAGTACTTAACAGAACTCGAAATCGTGCAGTCAGTATGCCGAAGGCATTTTCCACAACTGAACGAGCAGACGACAATATCTTGTTGAATACAACATGTTTTTCTTCATTCAAATCTTTTTTAGCATACGGTTTCATTAAATTTCTATGCAGCGCGAAAGCTTCGTCCGCTACGAAGACATATGGAAAATTTTGAAGACTATTTGACAGTGGTGAAGGAGGTGGAAGATTTAATTTCCCAGTTTGAAACAGTTCACCAAACTTTGAGTGAAACATCACTCCTCCGTCTGATATTCGGCCATTAGTGCCAACGTCTACCATTATGAATTTTTTTCTAGCGCTGACCACCGCTAATAAAACTATACTGAAAAAATTTTTGTAGTTGTAGTATGTTGACCCAGAATTTGTAGGTTTTACTATAGCCACATGCTTTCCGTCTATGGCCCCAACACACTTCCTAATTTTAAATTTACTTTCAAACTCTTGGGACACCGATTGCCACTCCTCAGGGATGGTAGGCATCTGAAACAAATAATTGCACGTATTAAAAAAATAATAATAATAAATAAAAAATAAATAAATAAATAAAACTAATGATTTTTTTTTTTTTTTACAGGAATCCCAAGACCAAGGGGAAAGTTTAGTTAATTCTTCACCAGGAATAACTTCGTACTTTGATCAAACCTTATCCACGGCCACCAATAAAAAAACAAAGAGTTCAGGGAGCCACAGCAAAGCAGAATGAGCTGCTTAAATTGGCTTGCAATTATCTGTCTAACAGTGCCTCAGAAGAAGATGAACATTTAACTTTGGCAAAGATATGGGCAAACAAACTAAAAACCCTTGAGCCAGTACAAAAGAAATTGGCAGAAAAAGCAATTAACGACGTCCTTTTTCAGGCAAAAATGCAAACCCTTCATAGGGACTCTGTAAAAATCAACATTGCCAGTAGTAGCCCCGGGATGTCCCTACCTGGCCCATCATCCTCCTCGTCGAACGTAATTAGCCCATTATCAGTGATGTCCGACGAATCTAATGTTTTTAATAACGCTTCTGACTACTTCTCCAGTTATACTAATATTTAAGTACTACTTAATTTTTAAAATCCTATTTTAATACTTAAATATGATTAATTGTATACTAGCTAAATACACAATTATTATAAAATAACGTGATTATTATTTACTCACCTTGATGTAATCCTGAAGTACATAGATAAGAGTCTCGCATGTTTCGAAAATTGCTTGAGATATAGCTGAAGGAGACATGATGACAGAATATTTCAAATCTTCGAAGTTTCTCCCAGTCGCAAGAAATCTTAAAGTAACCGCTAATCTCTCACGAACTGTTATTGGATCTCTCATAACTGTATTCATCCGGGATAAATGTGGTGTCAACATGGAGATCAACATGTTAAAAAGATTTTCATCCATACGGTAGTAATTTTTATAATCGTCAGCATTGCTTGCTGATATCTCACGTAGCAATGTTAAATGGCTGTACTGGTTACGTTTTTTTAACCATTCCTTCATCCACACTCTGCGTTTCACTGTTTTTCTGGTGCCCAATGCAAGGATAATGGCCAAACAAGCCTTATCTTTACTAATTTTACTTAGAGACATTATTTAAATCCGCATTGTTTGGTTTTTAATGTCAACTGAGCTAAAATTACTTCAATCAGACTGTCAGTTTGAATGATATGTGTAGGGGCTTCAAGATTGAAGTCAGGATTGACAGTCTGATTGTTCAGTTAGACTGTCATTCATGATTGACCGTGTAGGGGTCCCTACACAATTTACGTGTGTTTATATAGTATCAATATTATATGTGCCCTGTCTGTACTCCTTCTGTCAGAGTGACACGCCTCTAATTCAAGTAGCAAATAGAGTTTCAGTTGTGCCACGCCTGTTTGTTTACATCAGAATTAAGCTAAGAATGGAAACAGTATACATACATACACACATACATATACAGATCAGACTGTGTAACGAGACATTGCTGATTAACAGATACAATAAATATAGATAATAGTAATGAAGTAATACTATGTAGGGTAATTACGAGGTTCTGTATCACCAACATTAGCGTTTCTATTACTGAAGCAGAGTGTTGCATCTTTTCTGCTAACTGTAAACCGGGTCAAGCATTTGCCCGCAACATAAGTCTCTGTCACATTCATTTCTGAGCCATATAACATTTAAAGTACAGTTTACAGTGAATTATGTGTACTGGCTGTATTTTAAACTCATGTTCTCTGGTATCCAAGTCACGATTCAATACAGATTAAAATTAATTTACCTTTTTTTCATCCGTCGTGTGACTTCTTATTGTATTTAATTAAATTAACGACGCCCACACTGGACTGAAATCTGAAGATGAGGCCTTGAGCCTCGAAACGCGTTATTTAATTAAATACAATAAGAAGTCACACGACGGATGAAAAAAAGGTAAATTAATTTTAATCTGGCTGTATTTAGTGTTGTCCGTGTTAGATGCCGAAGCGAGTTCTACAATAGTCTTATACGTATATTATGAACAGGAGTTTATTAAATTCATGATATCAGAGAATATAAGAATATAATGGACAACTATGAAGGGTTTCAGACAATCCACAAGAAGAGACCTCTCTTTATTTTCGGGGTTAGATATCCAGCCTGTTTCGGTTTCAAGAGTTCTCCCATTGATTGCTGTATCTACCAACACGTTTTATTCTTTGAGGTGTTTAGATTTCCTGTTTTTATAATATGCTACGATGAGCTGAAAAGTGCCTACGCGACTCCTTAAGACGGAGCAACGCACTAGGCTGTTTGGGGGTCATTCTGTCCAGCAGAATTATGTAACGCTATAGATTATCCAAGATGCCCTTTCCACATATTTCTTGACTATTCCACTGGTATCCAGGTGTGACTGCAATGAAAGGCGGCCGATGCGTAAATACTGGATTTCGAAGAGGCCCAGTTCACTTCAGCTTGAGCTGGCGATATCACGCGACTCAGAGTTATTATTGCAGTTTAATAGAAAGTGATTATATAGTGTTAATTACTGCAAAACTGTGACAAGATGACACTTATTGTTGTGTGTTGGACAAATTGTATAACTTGAATTATTGTATAAGAGAGCCTTTGTTGATTTCTAGCTGCTGTTTATGCCCAATTAAAGTTTGTAATTAGTGACTTAATTGCTGTCATTTATTCTGTTTCCACTGTATTATAAGACGATCCGTAAGACTGTCGTAACAATACGTATTCTTCTTGGTGTCCTATAATTTGTTTTCTCCAGTAGACTTTCTACTCCAAAGTTATTTATTGTAGCACGCTTCTTAATCTACTTATATTGCAAAACACAAACTTCAACCCTCCTTACAAACTAAGAGGCTACAACAATTCTTTGTTGTTGTATATTTGACTGTGCCCGTCCTCGATCCCATACAGTAGAAACTAAGTTACCATTGTCTTTATAACCGTATTTATAAATTTACGAACAGGGGCACAAATCAACCGAAATTTATCTGAAGAGTTTCCATGGACAGTTACGATCTTGAAAGTTGTAAAAAGCATTTCCACAACTAATGAACTATAGGCGTCTTCAGGTGTAACAATGAACTTAATTTTAAAAACGTAGTTTGGTATTGCATTTTACAAAACCTAAAATTTGTAACAAAACCATCAACGATTTGCAATTGGTGTTGAAAATTATCTCGCTTACAATTTCTTTAAAAAAGATGGTGCCAAACTTCGGAAAACAAATCTATTCATTAAACTGAAGGAAAAATATCTAATAAACACGTGTCCAAAACGCGTCGTTTTTATCCGTAATGCTGTGATAGGCATTATTAATTAGACCTACTACTGATCGGAATGATATGTGGCGTTGCAAATTGGTGTGCAGTTTGGAATGTGGGTGTTTAGAATTTGGTTTCATTTTTATGAGCACTAAAAAACAAATATATTATCTTATAATTTTTCTAATATCTGCTGCTTAAAATAGTTAATTTTTAAATTTCACATAAATTAATTGCTATAACAAGAAATGTCTAATTACATAAAAAATTGCCTCCTTTATTTATAATGCAATGGTACTTTGTTTACGGAATTCGGATAAAAAATAACGCAGACATTACGTTTATTTTGTAAGAAAACATTGGCTACTTTTCTTTTAGTTATTGTTTGATCTGTTTTGTTATAATAGAAATGTAACATTGCCATATGTTTATATTGAAATTTTACAAAAACAAAGCACCATTAGTTTGTAAATTAATTGGATAATTTTGTATGTAATAGGACATTTTTATGAAGTAGTGATTTTTTGTAAAATTAAAATTTAAAAAATTCAATCAGCCGCCATTAAAAACGTGTTTAAGAAAACATTTTGGTTGGGTTTGTCCTTGTATGAAACGGTACATTTACTGCGTGTACTATAACGTCTCTCCTGTTAAGACATTATAACACAGGGAACCAGTTTAATTGGTTGCTGTCAATTAAACCGGCTGCCGTTGTTAGTACAAATTACTTACCAACAAATTGGGAAAATGTAAATATCAGGAATTTGTCCAAGGTTACGTAAATTTACTCACTCTCTGGATTTTAGCAAAAACATCTCTTTATTATGGCTTCTTAAATATTGATTTAAAAATAATACCTTTAATGGTCATCTTTGTTTTTACGTTAAAAAAAACTTCTGATAGATTCTGCATCAAATGCTCTTATACTATTTAAAGTGTTACTCTGATGAGCTCAAAACCATACAGTTGTATATTACATTGAATACCACGGATCCGGGTTTTAATTTTATAATATTCTAAAATACTTCAACATTATGCAAACTATTTGAAGAATAGTTTGATTAAATTTCTAATTAATTTTTACCTTTAACCATCATCAGTTTACTATTATTTCGTTACAGTAACTACAAACATTACTATGTTAAGATTTACATGATTTGAATGAGTCTTTACAAAAATGTACTGTTTTAGTTGTGGTTGTTAGAAAACTATATAAGCACAGAAGTTACGCTTTAGTGTCACCTGGGTATAATGTGTATCTGCAGCTGGTTCTCTTGCTGATCCTCTTCAGTAGGTTTTCCTGGAAGTTATTCGTTGTCGTTTGGGTTCCTCCATTTAGTTTGTTGATTCTAAGTTGCGATCAAAGTCATGGCGTTAGGATTCTGCTACCTGGAGCTCGTAAAGTTGTCGTCGTTGCTTCACTCCTGACGTTGGTGTTCACTTTTCACATTTTAGTTTTAACTGCACTAATGTTACCTTTTTATATGGTATGGAACATACCTTACAAGTTAAACCATTTTTTAAAGAGATATGTCGGTTATCTTAGTTATTTTTAATTCTTTCTCTACATTTAAACTACTTTACTTGTTTTACGTTTCACTTCGTTTCAACTACATGTGGAGTATGTAACCACGAAACACTTACTTTCTGCTACATCGTTTTGCAATATATACATACGTTCACCTTCACGACACATGGTAAAGCTGTTAACTTGTCAGAAAGATTCTGGGTCGACTGGGGTTGATTTTGCGGACTACTATTAATTATCCTACCTTTTCTTTATTGAGTTAGGTATTTCATTTATTATTATCACGTCTTTTTATTTAATTAGAATGATTATTAATATTCGCTTCGTAATAGTATAATTTGCATGTCCGTACTAGCCTTTTTACAAGTTGGTACAGGTATATCGGTACAGAGGGGAGGGTGGATTATTTTCTCACGTGTTATTTTGAATAAAAATTATTTTGTGCTATTTAAATTGCCTTTAGATCGTCACAGTACCAGATTTCATCTCCACATTTTATTCCGTTCAGCAGTAATTAATTCTTTGAAATACAAACACAGATTGAAATACAGACGGACAAGGAAGATTTTTTGAACATATTGTTACGGCGGACTCACTGATCGTCTTATGGTACAGTGGAAAACAAAATTACAAAGACCAATTAAGTCACTAATCACCAGTTTTAATTAATCACAATTACAGTTTATAATCACTTGTACAATAATCCGAGCAAAATTTGTCCACACGCAACAATAATGTCAACTAATAGTAATTGTAACACACACAATTTTAACTCAATAACACTTTGCCACAATACTTGAAATCTCACTTGACTAAATCGCCCGACGTAAAGTGAACTGACCGTCGCTGGATGCTTATTTTTATACCCCGCTGAGATACCAGAATAATTGGTTACTTTCTGGATGATGTGTCGAGCAAACTGCATATTAAAAGCGCTCTAGAATTCATTAGAAATAGTGTCGTGTGTTTCTAATGAACACAGCGCGCGGACTATTACGGTCTGGAACAGCCTCGATTTTTGACGCGTGATAATTGTCACGTAATTGTCTTTCTTCTCAAATTAGCAATATGTACGCACACAATCATTAACCTGAGGTCTGCTGGGATAGCCGAGAAACGCGTAGAACGACCCTCTCTATTGATCCAGAATGTTCCGTGGAGTAACAATAAGTTTACTGGACATTTTTACTTCAGTGTAATGAGTAGAATCATTTCTCAAAGATCTTTTTGAAAGACTCTGTAGTTAGAATTTAATTATTATATTACTTTGTTATAGCCGAAGGCTGCCACAGATTATTACTGCTTGAGACGATATACGGTATATTTCAAATATTAACGACTGTAATCGTCAGTAGGATATCTTCAGATTTGATTACAGGCAACCAAACGTTAGGTTTAAATATCGTACAAGTGAAAATTATTTACATTACTTGTAACACCTCTGTTGCTTCTAAAGTAACTAAAATGGCAGACTTGCCTTAAGGTTTGGTTATCAACGCAGTTGTTATTGTTGATCAAAATGAGAAGAGAACGCTGTGGGAAAGTCTTATCACAGGAAGCACAGATGGATGGATTGCGTACGTAATTGGGTATAATAGCTGCGTGGATATTATATTGGGTGAGGGAAGTTTGATTGTGTCAGTTCTACAATAAGTACAGAAGTGTGGGTAAATCAGATAGTTGCAGAAACTTGAGCACGTAGCAACTGCGTTGATGGCTTTTTTTGTGTTGTGACTATTGTTAGATAGCTCAAACTCTGGCTACAATATCCATAACCTTTCTTGTATCGAAATGTTATCGACGGTACTATTTGTGTTTATAATACAGTATTTACTCTAATTTTTTGGAAGTGGAAAAGATGTTTTTTTGTCAATTTTTGAGTTAATTGACATCACATTCTACAATCTTTTGGCTTACAGTTTGGAATGGAAATAAATAAATTCAAATCCTCTGTTAATACAAAAGTAGAAAACAGAGACTTAAGTTAGTTTACTTTTTTTTCTTCCCAAACAAAGCAAACATGTGAAAGGTCAACACTTTGAAAACATTCCTAAATTTAAGCGGTTTATTAAGTTATAGAGAATTTTCAGAAGTATCTGGGTATAATGTTTCGTTTTACAAATTTCAATATTTTGGAAAGCAGGGACTGTCAAACAGATAAAAACAATGTACAAATCTATGGAGAGAATCTGACTGTAGGGGATTTTAACTGTAGTTCCAAACCTATCTTTAATCTGAAAATCTATATTAACTTTAGAGCACTGCAATCCAAAAATGGAAGCCAGAGTGTTAAGAAAACTTTAGAAGTTAGTAGAGCATGAAGATATGAGGTAGGTTATTCAAATAAAAACTTAGTATCTTTAATAAATAAATAAAATTAGTATCTGTCGAAATGACTTGCACATTTTTGTGCGCTTCCAGAAAGTTTGTAAGTTATGTTTGCCAAAAAACTTTATCTATATAATATTGTTATCCGTTTTTTTGTATCCGTGAAAAGTATTTCTTATAGGCCTATAGATGTCTATGAAAACACACATAAACTTAAAAGCTGTAACTAAATTATTTGTTGTTCATGCTTTAGACTTATAAATTTAACTAAAACAAATAATGCAGCAGCTAATGCTGACTGTTTATTCAATGATTGCTTTATAATTGTATTTTACTTTAAAAAGTAGAGTAATAGGGGTTTTGTAATTTTTATAAAATAGAATGTTATCTGATTTTAACTATTTAAAATTTATCTAATAATAAATGTTATGAAAATATTATTAGGAAATATTATTATTAGAAAAATATTAGGCTCACGAAAAACTTGAGAAGGTTGGAAATTAAAAAGTAATGATGAAATATATCAAAGTATAGAAAATATAACAGAGACAATGAGAAAAAGAAGACTATTTTTTGGACATTTATATAGAATAAACGACAATAGGTTGACAAAAGAAAATCTTCAAATATCGGTGGGGGAAGAAGTCAACATCAAGTTGAATTAAAGAAGTTCAAAAGGAATTAGAAAAAAATAATATACACGTAGAAGAAGCAATTGAAAGAGACGTTTTTCGGGCAAAAGTGTTAAAAAAGGAAGGAGTCCAGGGTAGGAGCGAGAAAAACGCAGGTTCAAAGTGGACTGAAGACAGTAAGAAGAGACACAGTGAAAAGATGAAAGAATATTGGAGAAAATAAAAAGAACAAAGAGTAAAGAATTGAAATGTGGTCCTGAGATTGCCGATACAAAAAAAGATGTATTTGTTTTAATGTAGTGAGTGAGCTCTACAGCTTGGGGAGCTTACTAATTAGAAACTGTTGAAGTAAATACAGAAGCGACTTTCTTAAACGAGGCGGATTTAGGCCTCTTTACAGCTAGTCAAAAGGATTCAGATTGCATTGAATCGAATGTTTATCGCAAAATAAGTTTATACCGAAACGACTTAAATATTTTCCCACTAACATAACATTCAACCCACTGATATCATCGACGATATAGCCTCGATAGTGCATAGAGAAGTGACAACGACACAGAGTAAACAGCATCATATACAATGAAGCTGTGGACGCTCTCTTGGCATAGAGCTCTGGCTGGTGTAGGGGACGACCAATCATACCACGTCTCCTTTCCAACATAGTTGTTCTAGTCGATATCCTTCTTCACCCATACTCTTCAGGACCCCATCGCTAGGTATTCTTTCCGCACACAACATTTTTAAGGCTCTCCTCCAGTACTACATTTTAAAAGCTTTAAGGTAATTCTACTCCAATTTCCTCAAATTCCAGGTTTTCGAGACATATGTGCATATGCTCCAAATGATACTCTTAATAAAAAGCGCAAAGTCATCTACAAAACGAATGGTTTTCATACATACACCATTAATTATTACTCTAACTGTGTAATTTCCAGATATTATACATAAATTACATTATCTAGACATAAGTAAAACACTTTTCTTGTTAACGTTTGTGTATATTTGTAAGTAAAAATTCATCAAAATTTATTTGTTTTTTGTTACATTTATTAATTATCAGAGTTGTTAATGTTAATACTATTATTGGTATAAAGTCAAGTTATCTGTAATGAAAAGTTTCGACTACCGCAGCCGATTAGAACCCTGACCCAATTAGCTTGTTTCATAGAATCCCTACTGTATACATACTTTTGGTAGCACGATTTTAGTGTAAATTACTTTTAAGTAATTATTATGATCGTAGGGAAAGAATTAAAATCCAACTTTGGTGAGAGAAGCATTTATGAGTTATGCTTAAAAAAGAGTAACTTTTGTAATAACGCGACGACCAGCATACGGATCGTGTTCTAACCGGTGGAGCTAATTAGCGGCAACTTTAGGCAACACAATAAGCGCCACTCTACCATTGTCGATATTCCAGCTACAACAGCTTGAGTAAACGTGTACACTAACCTCTCGTCGGATTTTTGAAACAGTAAAACAGTAAGATCTTGAAGAACAACGTGTTTGTGACAAATTTTGCTTGGAAGTCAGAGAAACGTTTACAGACACACTGGGAATGCCCCAGCAAGCATATGAACTCCACGAAGTGCTACAGACGGTTCAATCATATCAAAGCGGGCAGGACATTGATCGATGAAGATTACGATGAGGAAGTTCTTCACATGTCAACAGACCGTGATAAAATCAAAGCACTTCTTAACATGATTTGTAAAAATTGCCTTTTAACTGTCCGAGAGATTGGTGAAGATTATCCCACGCAATTTTCACAAAAAAAAAGATTAACATGTATCGCATTTCCGGAAAATTCGTGCCGCGTTTGTTGACCTTTCTGAATAATCATAATGAGAACTGTGGACATCAGTCAAGAATTGCTTGACCGGTCCTATGTCAATGAAAACTTCTTGAAGAATACTCTAACAGGAGATGAGACTTGGATTCACCGGTTACCAAGGGACAGTCGCCGAAGTGGATTGGATAAATATGGCACCGGCTAAAAGTGCCCTCATGAGTCGGCCAGACATGAAGGTGATGTTGGTGTTTTATTTTGACTGAAAAGTTTCAGTTCTTTATGAATTCGTTCCATGTAATTAGGGTGTAATGTTCGTAAATGGAAGTTTTTAGGTGTTGTAAAGATGATGTACGCATGGAGATGCCTGCGCTGTGGGGTAACCAGAGTTGGATGTTGCACCGCGACAACGCGCCATGTCATGCGACACCTCTTATCTGCAATTATCTGGCTAGACACCAGACAACCGTCCTGCCTCATGCACCGTACTCTCCACACATAGTCTCAGCAGACTTTTTCTTGTTTCAAAAGTTGAAGGCAACCTCAATAACACGTTCTTTGTAAACCATAAAGGACATTGAGGAAACTACGATGCGCAGCTGCAAGCCATTCTCAAAAATGCTTTCCACGAAACATTACAAAAATAGTAGAAATTTTGATAGAGATGTATTGCCAGCAGATGGAACTATTCCAAAGATATCAAAGCTGAATTATTTTTAATTACATTAATATAATTTTTATTACAAAATATTTGTTTCTTTGAACACACCTTGTACTTAAAAAAATTTTAGTCAGTTGTATTTCGTCTTACTGGAAAACATTGCTGAACCCCTTCTTATTGAACAACCTGTTGTCAGGACTTAATCCAGTTGTCTCTTTTACAGCCAAAAAATCAGCGGTTCAAAAATAATTTACGAGACAGTAGGAGTTACGAGAAAAGCTGTAAAAATTATTCCGACAAAAATGATGACATACGCATGACTAGCAACCATGAAGTGCGACTGCAAGAAAAAGTGGATTTATTAATTTATCCATTGACTCTCATTGTCAGCCAATCAAATCAACTGACAGTATGTTGTGGAAGAAAGATTTTATTATAAAAATCCAAGTCAACAGCGTAACGACATACGATTTAAAGTTTTTACAGCGCGAGGAAATTAAAAACTATATTATCCAGTCACCACTATGCTAGTTTGACGTGAAGTTGTTTAATAAGTTTATTAAAGAGGTTTTTAGCTTGCCACGGATTCAATTCATTCGCATAACTTTGTAATCTGCATTGCTGGCATTGCTAGGTCAACCCCTGAAGGGTTACTTTGTCATTATTGTTTCCGTGCTTGCGCATATAGAGATTTTACAGCTCTCATTTGTTAGAGCTCAAAATGTCAATACAGACGTTAGTTAAATTTCTTACAGAGTGTAACTGTTTTGGATGTGAAATTTCTGTGTCTTTACGGATGAATGATCTAACGTTATGTGGCTAGTAAAAAGAGGGTTGCTGATCACCATCACCACCATCATCATCATCATCATCATCACCACCACCTTCTTCTTCTTCTTCTTGCATTAAACCAAACAATGGCTTATTCCAGTCACACGCATATATGTAGATTAGAACTGGTCACTCCAATGGTTCTTAGGATGTCCCACACCTCTCCGTCCTTTCGGCGTACGATTCAGGAGTTCCTTGTGGATGCGGCAGTCATCCAACCATTGTAGCCGATACCGGGCAGTCCTATCGATTATACTCATAATGTTCAGTTCCTGTTGTATATATACATTTCTTCTGCTATCGGGAAGAGTAAATCCTACCACGAGCCTGCAAAATCACATTTCGGCCTCTCGATTACGACTGGCCTGGAATTTCGTTAAAATCCAATTCCCAGACTCATAGAGAAGCGTGGGGAGAGCCATGGTCTTGTAGAACTTCGGGCGTATTTCTTTAGCCGCTGACTTTAGAATTTTCCTGACGGTGCCTCACTTATGGTTGAACTAATGTAGCTTCTTTATCACGTTATTGATTGTAACGCAAGGCACGTTATAACCCAACTATTCAAAATTAATTACATCCGAAAGAACAGTGCCATGTAAAAATTGTCCTTGTATGGGATCAGCTCTATGAAAGGCTATCACCTTGATCTCTAACGTAGAGCTCTGTAATCCGAAATCCTTGCAGATTCGATGCAATAAATGTAGAGCGATTGGGAAGTCAGTTTCCGAGTTCGACAGTACAGCCAGCAAACAACAACGTGTCAACTGCTGAGTTACCAATCATAAAATGCTTCGGAAAATTTTTCTGCCAATTGTGTTTGACATCGTCTATACATAAATTAAAAAGAGGTGTTAATGTGTACCCTTGTCGTACGCCATAATTGATCGCTAGGGTTTAGGATGCTACACATATCCATGATCGGCCGTTGTTAGATGGGTTACAGTCGGTAACACGACCAAATGTAGTAATGTCGTAGCAGTATGCAAGGTAAACTAACTTGTTACAGAGTCATTATATGTCGTTATAAGCCTGTAGGACATCCATTAAAACATTGGCAAATGCGCAACTGGTCTACTGACCTAGAACACAACGATGACGTAACTGCTGTGCCGAAGTATTTATGCTTAAATTATTCGGCGTACGTCGCGGCTACAGTGCCGTCTGTATAACGGGTTCAAGGGTTGCTTGAGCAGCCACGGCTTCACTGTATCGTTTAACCTTGACCGTGACGTGGCGATAATTGTGTGTGTACGTAATCAAGCATGCCGTGCCATTCAGCTGATTTGTGAATTTTCTGTTCGCGTGGGATCGCAGGTATCGACATTCGCTCTCTTTTCTTCTTTTGCATGCAAACGGGACTCTGGTCTGGCGGCGTTATGAATTAAGATTCATCCTTTGAACTGAGTTCGTGATCATTTAAAGAGCTTCAGGTAAGCCAAAGTGTTGCTTTAATATTAATTAACTAAGCGCTTGCGGGGGTATTATATTATGATATATGTACGTCTTTTTTGTGTGTGTGATTTTTGTGTGTGTTGCGTCTGGGATGGTTAAGAGCACGTTGCCGACTTGCCTTTGCTTGCATGAAAATTAAATAGAACTTGCCGTTACAACTATATTCCAATGTAAAGTAATAAAGATTTAAGGTTAAAAATAATTTAATTCTAAAAGTGGATAATTTAAAGAGAAATTTTGAGGAGTAATATTTATGTTGACACTTAATTTTCGGAATGGAATTGTGACAGTGAGTGTGTCTGTGATCTGTGCTTACCGGGGCGAGAAAGAATTGTGTGAGGGTATTTTTTCCTGACGGCTACTTACAAATAAAATGTTTTCCAGGGTTCCCGCCTAGCCGAGAGGGAAAAGGGGACAACGAAGATGGGGACAGAACATCGGTAGTCATCTGCAGACTATCGCAGCACCACCCCAATGCCGTCAGACCTCGAGAAATCCCCACACTGCCAGCCCAAAATGACTGCCCTAAGGAAGAAATGAAGCACAGAATTTCGGAGACACCAGTGGTTACACCCCAGTCAACATCAGCGCGCATTCTGGGTAACAACAAATCGTCTAAGCACAGGTGGGACCTTTCCTATATTTTAATCCACAAAACACAAAAAGAAACAGCAACCTATTGCAGTTAAAACATGAAATGAAAGACATCTTCACAACCGTAATTTTAGATGTTCAATGACCAACTGTCTATTATAGCATGTCCGGTGGACTTATAGTGTCTAGTGTAATTAAAGAGTTAAAGAATCTACCTGTTGAAGAATGTCAATTACTATGCTATATTTTATAGCACACCATTTGCCTTTGTCGTGATTAGTGACCTAGCATAATTTAAAACTGGTAGTTGGGCAGTTTAATTAACTGTTTCTTATGAAGATAAAATGTCATTAACAACTTGTACTTAACGCATTGATAATAACTATGGAGTAGTTCCTTCCTAAACTTCTTGTGGGTACAGGTCCTTATTAGGGGCTGTTACAGAATTGAGCCAGTATAATTCTTGTAGTATGACACCTTAAATTTTTCTTAAGCGGGCAACTGGTGTGTGTAAGGCATGGTGATAGTATTAAGATATATATATCTATATATACATGTATTAATCCTGTGATGCATAATTTATTTTAAAAGGAAAAAGAGAAATATTTTATTTGGCAAGTATAAAACGGCATATTACACGTTCTTGTTAGGCATGATGTATCATTGTTTGAGGGTCAGCTTAATTCATAAAGTATCTGCAGATTCAACCTTTAGTAATTGTTTATTAGAACTTATTTAGAAAAGTCATGTGAATAAAGGTTAATACTTAGTGATGTCAGCTTATGTGAAAGCAATGCACTTAAAGGTGTTGGAATAATCTGTTGTTGATTAATTATATTCAAAATTAATTCTTTGTTAATATTGCCAATTGTTATTCAATATTGGAGAGATGCACGTTTATTAATGATAGTGGAAAATATAGCCGTGCATATTGTAATAAAGGTGTGATTATTATAACAAGAGAACACTAATAAAAGCTGTTATCGTTTGCAAGTGTTTTATTGCAAGTCCTGTCACGATGGGCTCAACTCAATTTTTCTTCCGTCTAGACCGCAGGTCTAGTTTTAATAATTAAGTAACGACCCCTGAAAAAAAAAAAAAAAATTTTTATAAAAAATTTCAGGGGGACGTTTCACTACTAAAACTAATCTGTTGTTGAAAACATTAGTTCGTATAGAATTTTATTAAAAAATTAGAGTTTGTAGGCATTCATTATTTGTGTGATTAAACAGTAACTTTTACATAGACATTTCAGGAGACATAATTTTAAGGGAGACCCCTTTAGAAACTGTGGAAAATTGATAAATAATAAAGCTATACGGTAACGGTAACGAAAAACATTAATCAAAAATTGTGATTCACGAACATTTAATATTTATGTTCAACTGATTTATTTGAGTAAAGTGGTGGAAGTTAGAGCAGACCTCGTGTAGGCCTGGATTTAGTTATGACAAGAATAACGTGCGTTTACGATTCCCAAAGGATCGCGCCTTTACTGTGGTGAATCCATTCCTTCAGCGATTCTTTCTTCGACATGTGCTTGCATGACCATAACAAAAAGTTTTAATTTATTATAGACAAGGATTACCAGTATGCTGTCTGAGCTGCAGAACGCTCTCACCAATTTATTCGAAGTTTCTTTATTATTGGATATATTATTATATTAGATAATTTTTCAGGTGTCAGAAAAGTTACGAAAATCCCAATTACCTTAATATTTTGTGTTTAATAAAGTAATATTTTGTAGAGCAATTAAAAAATAAACACTAAAATTTCCTAACCATCGAGTTTGTGATATAATTCCCGTAATCCGACATCCGGCTGGATTCTTACAAAAAAAAAAAAAAAATTTTTTATCCCGTTTTTGGCTTTAAGATAAAACAAATTGTGAAATTCCCAAAACTGAACTTTATATTCTGATTTTGGTTAAAATTCTTTTTAATTTTGTATCCCACATGGAATTTGAATTTCATCAAACGTCTGACGCACTTTTTAAACCCTCACGTTCCAACGTTTATAAAATTTTCAAACAATACATTTATATTTTACTTAAAAAATTCTTTTAATTTGATACGCTACATAAACTTTTCGATTTTATTAAAATTGTTACCCACTTTTTGGGACTTGACTTGCGAAGCATTTGAAATTTTGAAAAATTAACCTTATAGTTGTATTTTGCTTAAAATTCCTAAGACTTTCATATCTCAAATGAACTTTGGCGATTATTTCACAATTTTGACTCCATCACTCTTTTACTCCCCTATTTGTTTGGGGATCAATATCAAAATTAATTCTGTAGTGTAAAATTATAGATACATGTGCTCAGTTTTACGAATATTGGTTGGTGCCTTCAAAAGTTATCGTGAGACATACCCCAAACAGATAGATAGACAGACAGACAAACAAATCCAGTAGATGGGCAGACAGACAGACAAACGATCGAGTTCAAACTGAGAACTTCCTTTACTCGTTCAGTAATGTAACGTACAGGATATTTAAATAAATTTAAAATTTTAAACCATGTGTCCACATACCTATACCAAACTGACGTTGACAGTGTTAAAATCGAAACTGTAACTGGGGCAGCGTGGATTGTGATCTGCAACAGTGAAATAAAATGTTCAGCTCCGGAGACACTACTAAGTTGTTTGTTTACATTTTTGTTAGAAAAAAGATTTTTATTACAGCAGTTGTATAATTAGTTGTATAAAACTGTAGACGAGCGGCTTTAAAAATAATACTTAATTTAGTGCAATAAAGCAAATCGTTAACATCAATGGATGTAAAAGTTTTATGATAGATATTTTACTTATAAAACAGACGCGTCAGACATAAGAGACGTTCAAAAGTTAATACCTAGGTTCCTTCATGACTACACAACCCTTCTAAGGTTTCAGCACCCCTGAAAATGACTTTGCTTTTGTTTCTGCCCTGTGCTGTTACGTATTTCCCAGATTCCTGGTTGTCTTAGTTCTAGGTATCTTTTTACGTCTTGTCCTTAGTCTTCCTGGCGGCCTATTCTATATGCTTTCGTTCATATGTAAACCTTGATATCGCTTTCATTTTCTGGTTTACCTATTCAGGTAAGCGATTCACTGTAATCTTCTGACCCTATCTTCACTTGTTATTGAAGCCTGACCTGTTAATCTTTTAATTTCATTTACTTCTCTTATTCACATCTATTACTCCTGTGTCATATACAGATCTCACAAATTAGTTGCCAAAACGCATTGGCTTCTGTAGTTGTCTAAGTGTCATCGTCCACGTGTCACTCGCACATACCACTACTGACTAGTTTATTAAACTATTATAAACTATAAATTTATTCTTTATCGACAAACGTTTGATGGAAAAAATTATGTAAGGCTAAAAATGCTCTGTTTCTAACGTTAATTTAAAAAATTTCTTCACCCATTACATTTGTATGTCACTAGGGAGCCTAATGCTAGCACTAGCATTAATGTTAACCATTTGGTTTATTGTACTAAATTATGTATTTTTTTTAAACCGCTTGTCTACAGTGGGGATTTGTTAATTGTTTAACTAGGACAACTGCTGTAATATAAATAATTTTCTTTAACAAAAGTGTAAACAAACAACTTAATAGTGTCTCTGGAGCTGAACATTTTATTTCACTGTTGCAAATCACAATCCATACTTGAATTGTGTAACCCTCAAAAGACCAGACCTAAATATCTTTGTTTAAACCGAATAATGGAATGTCTTCCCGGAAACCTTAAATAATAGCCTCAAAACACTAACGTCGTTTGACGTGAGTACTAATATATACAAAATACTTGGATAAAAACAGTCAGACCTTTGGAAGAAAACACAGGTATATACAATATGTAACGACTGTTATTATGTAGGACAAACGTGAAGGTTATTCAGTCATGGAGCTTACATAAAAAAGATATAACAACTACATATAACAATTTATAACAAATCTGTATGAATTTGTACAACATCTAATCATACTTACACGTATTATCCATAATTATGCACATCTATAATGGGTCTATATAACCATAATTATACAGAATTTATCCACAAATGTTAAATCACAAGAGCCCGCAACACACAGATAGACAGTTAAATTGTCAACGAGTTTACTAACGCACTATGTAGTAATACGCAGTAGATCAACTCGTTTGCTAAACTTCCGCTACGATTTGCAGAACTGACAAGTCAACTCTTCGCAAAACTCAACTGGAAGATTTGCTTCTGCACGCCTTTATATAAGCAGCGAAGGTCACATTTTGTGCAATGTTGACGAGAAAGTTGTACGTTGTTCTATGTCAGTTTAGAAAAATCTCATTATTACGAAAAAATTATTTACAAGAATTGTTTATATATATTATTTATAATTGTAACTATTTTTTTTAATGTAAACTTACGCATTACATTTTGAGCGCGTAAATCTATCCATGTTTTTTGCAGTCTGAAGATAATATGTCAGGGTTTCCTAATATACATACGAATCAGTAGGACCATTATCGTTTAGGACTCTATAGTAGTAGAAACACTGAATGTCGACGTGAAGTACAAGACAGTAGGCAGTAGCGGTTCTGTAACAGGTAACGACGCAATTAGAGTAACAAAAGTCTGTTAACAAAATAGAGAAACATGGATGTAACTATATCCTGATCTTATTTATCTGATTTAAATTGATATGTACTGCGAAGATGCATATTTGCATACACGCCTAGGGTAATATGTTTTTGTGTGTAAATAATTCAGATATAGAAACTGTTAAAATAGCTCTACATAATGTGAACGTAAAGAAGCAGGCGGTATCAGACAATTCTGGATCTGTTTTGTAACGCCAGTCTGAACATTTACTTTCCTGCGTTACCGAGCTGTGTTTGTGTACAGTGTATTAAATGTGTGTGTGTGTGTGCGTGTGCTGCCGGCCGGCACTTGAATTGAAGTGCAGGTGATCATTTCTCTGTGTACATACGTATTTTCTTTGTGTGAGTAAACTACGGTTAAAAGAGGTATAGAAAGAGATATTTGAGGCGGTAGCTATAATAAGGGCACATAGCCAAAAACATAGTTGTTCAGTAAATGTGTTTGAAGTTTTGAGAACAGTGTAAGTGTATGAAAAAAGCAATTTAATGCTTACAAAATTATGCAAATCAGAGAGATCCTTAATTTGTAAACACAAAATTTAACATTACACTTGTTGGGTTTCCTAATTTTACAGTAATATTATAAGATTTTAAAATCATGTTATGTGCCCTTATTATACCTAACATTGATTTTGTTATAGGTGAAGTTATAACAATGATGATAATAATAACAATAATAGTAATGAATTATTATTAATATTACTTGTTCAAAGTATAATAATGCACAAATCCAATACAAATGTTTTTTCATTAATCAGCAAATAATAAAGAATATTAAAATATTTCACATACATTTTTTAACGTCAACACATTTTAAGGTTCTACACGTCATCAGGCTCTTCATCACTAAGCTCTTCCAATGTTCCATTAGGGATTTCTTCAGTAACCTGAACATCAAAATGTTGTTCTATCCATTGCACACTCTCTTCATCAATGAACTTGTAAAGAGATCTCACATCTCGGACTTTTGCTGCATTCAACACTGGTGGAGAGGGTAGTTTAAGTGTGTGTTCAACATTGTGCAGTGTGACATTGTCAACGTTGGTTTTTCATATTTTAAATGGAATAAAAGTAGGAGTGTATGTTGTAGATGCCAAAAGTGTACCATTCGCCATGTACTTAAGCTGAACATACGACTGGATTTTGAAAGGTGTGCCTCGGCAAGCAGGTGGCGTAAGGAAAAATTTCTCTAAAGCCCCATTCCAGTCCTTGATAAGAGTTTTGTCATGGGTTACAACAAAAGGATAATTTTTCCTGGCGAGAACCATTGTTTCCAAATAGGGTTTTGCTGTTGCAATCACTGGTATCTTCTTCAGACCTGTTTTGAATAAACCAAAGTTCCTGTCACACTGAGAAAAAGAGTGACCACGGACAGGGAATATGTGCCAAATATTTACATTGTATGTCTTTGCGAACCAGGAACCAAATGATACTATTGTCCTATTCTTATTTTGACCTCCTGCCGCATCAGATAGAAACACAGCTTCTTTTATTTCACGGTAGTCTGGAAGTTTCTTAATAGGCAATCATACACAAATGAGGCCACGGAATTAGGATCTTTCTTACCGTCTGTTTCCATGAAAATATACATATAGGAGGTATTATCATTGTGAACATGTACATCGAAAGTGTTCAGCCAAATAAGTCTTTTGTAGAACTGGCTTGTGACATATAGTTTCGCTATGGGTAGGTTTTGGGCATAGTCAAATTCAATGACTAAAGAAAGTGGAAGGATCAGTTTTTGACTTGTACAGTATTTCTCTTTTTATGTCTTCATAACGCTTATATTTTTGTGTGTGTATTAAATAGCCTAATTAGCAGACATCTTGAGGATTTGATTTTAACTTCGTTTGGCATTCCTCACAAAAATCACACACGTCCGTTTTAGGACGACGAAAACTAAGTTTGCAGTGTTGTTTGAAAAATTTGAAATATGTTTTGTATTTCATTGTTAGTTTTTTCCTGTTTTCTCTTTAAAGTACTCTGAAAACATATTACACAAGATCTTCACATTTAGAGCTGGTTCATCAAAGTAGTTCAAGTTGGATTTTCCATGACAATAGTGGGACTTTTTATGGGGTATGCTGTTGACATGTTCAAGTAGCAAATCCCATACTGAGGAGTCAAGCTTACAAGTCCTATTTGTATGAGTGCCTCGTTGTTCAGTGAATCCCCTATTAAGGATTATTTTATCTTGGATTACTCTAATCCTTTTCATTGAAATGCTGTAGAGTTTATCAATAATTTCTGACAAACCTCCAGTTAATTTCCATCAACTCGTAACTTTTAAGTCCAAGTATGAAGTCGTGCTTTCTTAGTTGTAATAGCCAAGGCTTTTAGAGGGACATTCTTCATACAGTTGGATAAAAAAAGATCCTGAACTTCTTTGCTAGAACTATCCCAGAATTGTGTAAACAGCTCAAGCTGCTGGTTCTCAGTTATATTTGTACAGCATTTTTTTACACAACAATTTGTTACATGTGAGAATGTTTTACCGTCAACTAATTTCTTGGAAGTTGATACATAACTAAAGTGACCATACGTCCCGTTTTGAACGGGACTGTCCCGCTTTCAACTACTCTGTCCCGGTGTCCCCAAGAACATTTCGGGGACGTAAAAATGTCCCGTTTCCAGAAAATTGTAAACAGCGACAGTTGACAGGCGCAAAAAGTTATAAATTACATACAAATTTTGGCGGCAATCTCACCAAACGAACGAGGAATGGAACGCGGCGGCGCGCGGCGGGGATGATGGATGGCGCGGGCGGGGGGGATGATTCATCGCATGCCGCATGAATTATCGCAGTGCCTAGCGCGACCGCCCCGCACTGTTTGTTTACTCTTTCAATTGACGATTACTTTCGCTAATTGTCACGTAGTTTTTTGCATTTTGAAGTGTAATAACAAAGTTTTTGTTTGGGCAGTATATTACAATAAAATGCCGAAACGCAAGTGCACGTTTAATGTAAATTTACAAACGAAATATCCGTTTATAAAACAACCAATTTCATCATCTAATGTGAGGTGTGACAAGTGTCGTACTGAATTTAGTGTTTGTCATGGCGGAAACAGTGACACTGAACAACATTTAAAGTCTGAAAAACATAAAAATGCTGATTGGGCCGCTGCTTCGAGTTCATCGATGTTAACTTTTTTCAAGAAATCTGACATGCCTACGTCTAAGGATTTGGACGCGGCCGCTGCAGAAGGCGTGTGGGCTTATCACACAATACAGGAAAATCACAGTTTTCGATCAAACGACTGTGCATCGAAATTAATACAGTCTTGTTTTGAACCAAAATTCAGTTGCGCGCGTACGAAAACTGAAGCTATAGTAGTGAATGTATTAGCGCGTACGGCGATAGACGATTTAAAAAATGACCTAAGTAAAACAAATTGTGTTGCAATTTCAACCGACGCGTCCAATCATGGTAACAAGAAGATATTTCCTGTTTTGGTGCGGTTTTTTCTTCCGTACGAAGGAATACAAATAAAAATTTTAGATATCCAAGACCAACCAGGAGAAACATCGGACGTCATTGTAAATTATTTAGGCAAAGTCTTATCAGAAAATAACTTAACAGAGAAAGTTGTGGCGTTTTGTGGCGACAACACCAACTGTAACTTTGGGGGTTCAGCCAGGCGAGGAGTCAACAATGTTTATGCAAAATTAAAAGCACATCTCCAAAAAACTATTATAGGTGTTGGATGCGGAGCTCATATAATACACAACGCAATGAAATCAGCTGCTGATTGTTTACCTGTAGACTTTGAAGTTATAATTGTGAAGTTATATTCATTTTTGTACATTTATACAGTTAGAGTGGAAACTCTTAAAGAATTCTGTGAACAATCTGAGACAGAATACAAGCAGTTGCTAGGCTATAGCAAAACCAGATGGCTTGCGTTGATGCCAGCCGTTGAAAGAGTGTTAAAAATGTATCAGCCGCTGAAGGATTATTTCTTGAGCATCGAAAAATGCCCTGCTATTTTGAAAAAATTTTTTGAAAATCCTAGCTCAGAATTGTGGCTTTATTTTATACACGCCCAGTCTTCAAGTTTTCATCAAGCTGTGTTAAAGATCGAAGGTCAAAATATTTCGGGAATTGAAGCTGCAAGTGAAATCAATAAACTAAAAGACAATTTGTCTCAGAAAGAGACAGCTCAGTTTCTTCCACATGCAGTCCGTGGTTTATTGGTGAAATTGAAGGAAAGCGGCTACACAGATACTGACGAGAACTTTGTGAAAACTAAGGCCACAGAATTTTATAAAACTAGTCGAGAATATTTGGAGCAGTGGACCGATTTTACGAAAGAGTTAGACGATTTTTATTGGGCAAATTTAACAAAAGTACCACAATGGTCAGATGTTCAAAGAGTGCTAGATATCTTGATTGAAAAAGGACATATAGATTGTAATAAAGACACGGAAGTATTTGATGAATATTCGCTCATTTCTAACTATGTAACACCACAGAAAGTTGCCGAATGGAATGAACAAAACGTTCCTACAGAAAATCGTTGGGTGGAATTATTCAAACATTTTCAAAGCAATAAACTTAACCATGCCACCTTTCAGATTATAATTGAATATATTTTGTGTCTTCCTTGTACAAATGCGCAGGTTGAACGCGTATTTTCTTTGATGAACAAGTTGTGGACACAAGAGAAAACTCAATTACAGGTTTCCGTACTTAAAGCTATGTTAATTATTAAGGTTAATGTTCGAAAATCTTGCCAAGAGTTTTACACATATTTAAAATCGTCACCTGCAATATTAAAACAAATTTGCGCATCCGAAAAATATAAGAAAAACTAAAAATGTTCAATTTTCAATATGAAAACTAAAAATGTTCAAAATGTTCAATACTTCTAGTGGATGTAACTTTACCTTGTAGTTAAATAAATACATTTATTAAATTATGCCTTTTATTGCTTGTGCCCAAAATTACGAAGTCAGGTCGATGTCCCATTTTGAGGTAAAAATAAAATGGTCAGTTTATACATAACTCTTACCACTGTTCCCGGCAATTTTCTGTGATTCTTGTTTCCATTTACTTCTTTGCAGTAGTTTTCTCCCATCCACCTAATTGCACAGCTTTTAGGTTAGTTAAAATTTCTCCTTCAGCATTCATATTGTTAGTACTTCTAATAATAAAATAATAATTTAACTAGTTCAAAATCATTCCAATATATTTAAAATATTTTTCAAAATAGATCTGACAATATCGCAAACACAGTACTGTACTATTTAACTCACTAAAACAACAATAATTATAGGAAAGCAATACGTGGCACAACATTACTGGTACACAAATCAGCTGTCACATTAGCTTGGAAAACAAGGCTACCAACCGCAAGAATCAAGATACCAACACCAAATTTGCACACAGAGTAAATAAAGCAATGGCGCATCATTTTCAACGTTCTCCATAAAAAGGGCACATAGCACTATGTGCCTTTATTATAGCTACCGCCTCAATTAAATATGTTTTATTTAATAAAATTCGTTCATTTAGAAATACATGTAGCGAATCAAGCAGTGCCATTAGACGAAGTGTTAAGTGTTGCGTATAGAGAGACGCAATATTAGTGGAAATTTTGCGTGAATAACTGAACTATGTAAACACGAATTAATTACTTCGGTAATCAATAGATGACAAACTATAAATTTATATGCAATAACGAGTGCTAAATCTCGAATCTAACGCAACTACTGATTTTCACATCAACACTACCGTTAGAGCAAAAACACAGAGCGAAAGTTATTTGTGAAAAACTGATACTATGCACGCCAGAACAAAGTTTAAGACGTCATATACGGGATTTTTCGAAACCCAACCTGTCGATTTAATCAGACTATAAATGCCTCGAACAATTTCAGAAGATGGGACAGACGCTAGTAATTACCAACAAGGTCACTATGTCTCTCTGATTCTCGGCGTAGAATCTTCTTCATCAACAGCATCATCAGATTTTATATTTTATCTAATAAATATAAATAATAGTTTCATATATGATTTGCAATGTCAGACACCCAAACAATTGAAATATTTTAATTATCACACACACACACACACACACACACACACACACACACACACACACACACACACACACACACACACACACACACACACACACACACACACACACACACACACACACACACACACACACACACACACACACACACACACACACACACACACACACACACACAAAATTACATTCATATCTGTCCTCATTATATTTTTGTATATTTTTATTTCAATAGTAAATAAATAACACTTTTCTTACAAGAATATATTACATATTTTTTGAATATTTCACAATGGTTCGATAGTTTGAAATATTATTATCAGAATATTTCAAATGAATAAAATTTTATTAATTGAAACATTGTAAAATATTCAAAGAAATATTTAATATAGGCCTATTCTTGTAAGAAAAGTTTTATTTATTACCAATTATATATGTATGTATGTGTGTGTGTGTGTGTGTATGTGTGTGTGTGCGTATGCACGCGCTTTTATGTTTGTTGTTTGTATGGGTTTTCTTGCATTATGTATATGTTTTTTAGCTTCTTAAAAAAGTGAAAATTTTGAATTTATATTTTTCATTCAGCATTTAATCTTTCTTAAAACAACTGTTAATATAGCAATGATTATTTTTTATTTCATACTTCATTAGATATCTCATTTCACTAAAGTTTTACTCCTCTATACATTAACAAGAAGATTTACTAAGCGCTAGGAACACGGAAATCGTACAACCTGGCCGGTGATTTATACACTATAGAAGCGTTCGGCATGACCACAGATATGTCATTATAATGACTATAATATTGCAGTTCAATAGCAAATCATTGTACAGAAAAGGGAAATAAAGATGTCGAAAACTTCTTCTTTCAAATACCGAATGCTATAACTTCTGCCTTGCTATTAGATTTAACCATCTCATATATTCGTTGGTTGTCCCAAGTGCCTTTGTACCATTCGATGATATTTAAATACATTTTTCAGACAGCGAGTAGGGGACCATGTTTTCTAGACGATTCACTTTATTTCTTGTATTCGTTTGTTTGTTCATTTATATTTTAGCAATTTTAATTCCGAATTTATGTCACCATTTATTTTTCTCACCGCTTCGTGTATTCTGCCGTACCCGTTATAAATCTCATTTCTTACATTTGCATTAAACTTCCTTTTTCTTTTGTTAATGTGTGTTGTAAACATGTTGATATAGTCAGCGAGATCAAAAATTCAACTTTATTCATGGTATATTATGTAGAACTCATAAAATGTTTCACAACAAATATTTTACGTACTAAACAACTTTCCTTTTCCTATTCTTTATGTTTTCTGTGTGTGAGTGAGTGTGTGTGTGTGTGTCTGTCTGTCTATCTGTCTATCTGTCTACGTCGGTGTGATTTATTTTGCTAAACAAAACTCTATTTATCAGAAATCACTGCCTCTTACCCTTCAGAACTTTCTCCAAGTAACTATCGATTACTTACTTCAAAGCGTCAATAGTAAGCAAAAGATTTCACATTAGTCTGTGTCAGTAATAAATATGCAATGAAAAACAAATAATTTTTTCTTACGATTGTAGCGCTGAGAGGAGACGTTTGCCTGCAACCCTGCTGTTTTAAGGTCATTGCTCTTCCCTCCTGTTGAACCTGTTTGATTAAAACTCCAAACACAGTTCTCATGTATACATTTATTATGTAGAAATTGGTAATATGTTTTTGTAATATAGATCATTTTTTTTTTTTAGAAATTTAACTTATTTCACTTTACTTCTAAATCATGAAATAGACTCACTTATAATCACGATTGTGAAGGAAGCCACAACGCAAATATTTTCTGTGTGGTCCCAATTTTATTTCATTCATAAGTTACAAATGTTGCTTGTAATTCTGTAGCTGTGATGAGAAACGGAATGTTATTATTAAACGAAATCTTATACAAGGTATATGTTTGCTTTCCTTTTATACGTTCGCATTAATATACATGTTTATTTTAAACGTATTTCTTGTGTCTTCTTAACTTATGTAGTAGCTTAGAACCTCAATGCGTCTATTACCAACTGTAAAATAGAATATTGTTACTTACGGCAAGTATATGAAGCCGAAGCGACGAATTGCGAGCTGTTGGGTGTGATAGCCACGAGGACTGAAGGCGTTGTGTTGTACGGAAAAATCAAAAGGAGCGCTTGAAGGTTAAGTAAGAAAGAATACAGTGTAAAAGTTCTATAATATTCTGGGTGTATTGTACGGGGTATATAGAGGCAAAACATTGACGCTGAGTACTGGGAGCGGATGAGTTGTGTGGAGTCCAGTCCGCTGAGATGAGGTCTCTGAGAATAGTTTTGCGGGTAACAGAAAGGGTGGTCTTAAAATATAGGCAACCAGGGAAACTTTTTAAATTTATAATTAAAATAAAAAGATTGTATGATACAGTGAAGGATATAAGTACCATGTGTTAAGAAAGGAAGACAAACACGTACCAAAAGAAATACTATTTTATAAACCCAGTGGAACAAGGAATATTGACACGTTACAAAGAAGTTGGGTCGGTCAGTCATTTGCAACGGAAATAAAGGTCTGATGTTTGTAGAAGAAGAAGAAGAAGAAGAAGAAGAAGAAGAAGAAGAAGAAGAAGAAGAAGAAGAAGAAGAAGAAGAAGAAGAAGAAGAAGATATGTTTTATGTGTTTTTAGAATGAAAGAATGGAAGAAAGGTAAAAGAGTAAGACGAATGCCAATAAGAATAAACGAGATGAGAGAGAGATAGAAAGAGAAAGAGGGAGAGAGAGAGAGAGAGAGAGAGAGCGAAAGAGGAGAGAGAGAGAGAGAGAGAGAGAGAGAGAGAGGATGAAAGGGGGAGGGACAGAGAGTGCGAGTCAGAATATCTAAACAGAACAGACATTTTAAGTATAAAACGTGGTATACAGTTTTAAGTAACATTAAAAAATTGTTGTTACAGATGACAAAGGGACAATAATGGGCATCAAATAATAATGCAAATTAATTATGAGATGCTTACATTGTTGTGCAATTCCTCTTGTCCGCGATCACATCTACTCATCCCTCTGACTGACGCCACAGTCACCCCTATTTGTAGGCTTTATCTGATACATCTCGTCTCCCTTGGGCCTCTACTGGCTACTCTCTTACTGAGTCTGAAAATCTTATTTTCCAATATCTGTTGCAGTACAACAGCAATACAATATTCCCCTATGATTTCTTATATTTTTCTGTAATTTACTAAAAGCGCCTAATCTTGTGGACATTGTGAAATTAAATTGGGTCGAGACCGCAATATTTGTTCTGCAACGGATAGCTAGCTCTCGCAACAGATGGGCAGTGCAGATGTGCGTTACAACTCATCGTAATAACATCAGTGTTAATGTTAATATGGTAATTCTTTAGTGTTCACCTCAATAATTTCCAGCTTTATATATTTTACGTAACATAATTGTCCAGCGGAATATATTATAATCTTATGTGGGTAAAAGAAATTAGCTGAACAGAAGAAACATTGTCTGCGTGTATATGTGTACCTAAATTGTTTCCAGATGATTTAGTCTCACATCGTCAGTTTCGTTAAACAAAATGTCTTCCTTCATTTTTCATCTGTAACAGAGTATAGACAATCCTGTAAGCACAAACACCTATTGAAAAACACTATAGTTATTTCTTCAAAGAATGGCTATAATGGGTGTAGACATGGAAATCGAACCTAAATGATCGACTTTTGACATCACAGAAAAAAATATAAATGCCTCGCTTTGGCGTTAGTAGACTTCGTTGGTGTGCAAATGTTCGTATGCATTGTGCTTGTCTTTTGTATGTGTTGTGTGTTTTTTGTATTTATTTGTTTACTTTAGTTTAATTATCATACAAGAAATTTTACAAGAAGAAAGCCCTTTACACTCTTCTCTATGGATAGATTGTAACAAAATGTCTGGCCAGTCATATACAAGAGATCAAAATGAGACACGTGGCAGGATATACTGTTCAAGATCGCAGACGAAATTTAGACATACAGGAGAAATTTAATATTGTTACGACATTAGAGAACAGTGTACGTGTTTCTCGAATGTTCCAGTTGAATCCGGCTATAATTGTGTGCGTACGTTATTCTCAAGGCGTTAGCTAGACTGTGCCAGAAGTCGGTCAGCCGTGCGCACTGCGTACATGGCCGCAACCAATTACGTTCTGGTGTTTTCTAGTAGCGTTGTTAATGCGTAGTATGGATGTTTCTGGATTTTTGGCGGGGTATAAATACAGTTACTCAGCGACGCTTAGTTTCAGTTTGAATTGCGAGTTATTGTCGGGCGATTACACAGTGCGTTTAAGTGGCGACTTACACAGTGCGTGTTCGAAATATTGTGGCGAAGTGTTGTGTTTTATAATAGTGCGGGACAATTGTAATACAATTGTGTTTTATATTAGTTGACATTTTTATTGCGTGTGAACAATTTTTATTTGATTTGTTGTAAGAGACTATCTTGTTGATTACAAACTGTTTAATTGTGATAATTAAAGCTGGCGATTAGTGACTTAATTGGTGTCTCGTATTTTGTTTTTTTCCACTCTACTACACGACGATCACTGCACCGTCGTAACAATATTATGAGTATACTCGATAGGATTGTCCAATATCGGCTAAAATAGTCGGAGCATCTTAACCGAGTGGATGACTGCCGCACCCCCAGGAAACTGTTGAATTATAACCCGAAAGGACGGAGAGGCGAGGGACGTCTGAAGAAAAGCTGGAGAAATCAGTTCTAGTCTATCTGCTGTGGACCGAAACAAACCACTTTTGTTTTAATCTGCGTTAGGGAAGATGATGATGGTGATTAGTTTTAGATTATTTAATAATTGTGTAGTCCGTTCAAGAAAGAAATATGCTATAAACAATAGTTATCAGGAAAGCTTAAATATTAAACAATAAATGTGATTACGATCTGTGTAAGATTACACGATATGATCTATGTACAAATCAACAGACAAAATCATTACTGTATATTACACGCGTGTGTTTGGCTAATATGATGTATCCAGAACACTCGTTTAAAGGAAATTTAATTTTTTATAAACACATTGAGGAAATGGAAAAACAAAATGCTTTTAAGAACGGATATTTAATTTCCTTCCCCTGCTTCTAGCCTCAAATGCAATATGGTAGGCCTACCATACTACTTAATGACGCCGATGTGTCATGGTTGCAGTGGCAGTATTAGAAAATGTATGATTCAGATATCTCTTAAAACTTTTATGTTTTAAACTTCCGTATATAACGATCGTACATTTTCTTCTACGCAATAATTTGTTTATTATTGGCTATTGGAATTTTGAAATTATGTTTTAATTACCAGACACTGTAAAACAAAACTGAATGGATTTTAACATAATAGGATGAATTGTTGTAAAGTATCGTTATATACGTTTAGCTGTTGTATAAAGTTACATGTAGTAAAAAATCTTCCTTATTACTGAGGTAATTTATTTATCTACTAGGTCTTTGAATATATATTACATGTATGTATAATGTAATTTATGTAAAATGGCCTATGCAGAACTATATAAATCCTCTTTAACATCGTTATAAGTTAAAACAAAATTTGTACTGCATTATATCGAGATCCCTATTGATAGTTACAATTAACTTATATTGCAGGCTAATTATTTATTGTATTTTAGGTAGAAACAAACGACTAAAATCCATTATTTGGTTAACAAAACATTTCACGTTATACAATATAGTGGTTTCTGGATACAAAAATTCGCTTGTAATATCACAAAAATTGGCTGTAACATCGCTTGAAAGAAAAATTTTAATTTTGTGTGTAAGTTAATCCATTTTCTTCCTATAATAAAATAGAAAACTACTCTAACTTAGTTGAGACTTTTGTAAAACTAGAACCAGTATAAGATTAAAAATGAGAGAATATCTAATGAGCACTTTGCCTTTTTGTTAAAATATATCATATTTCATTACATATGAATATTCTAACATTTTTATGATTAATACTCGTAATTGCAAAACATAATTTTAAATTTATCTAACAAACCTAGAACGTTATTTAAAAAGAAATAGGCTAACTCTCTTTACAATTTAGGTTATCGTACAATTTATAATTATATACGTATCTTATTTGTACTTATATTGTTAATGATGTTCACATTATGACACTCCATTTTTTTGAATATAACTTTCTTCTACTTTCAATTTCTTCTTCTGCTTCATCTAGTTTTTCTTTTTCTTCAGTTTAAAAATTCTATCAGTAATTTCGTCGCCATCTTAGTATTTCCTTAAGAATTAAACCCATGGCAGTAGTTCAAAGCCAGAGAGGAACCTGTTCCGGTCTGCATTGAAACAAGCGAAGTGACGAGCTTCATACTGAGGAAGCGTGTTGTGTTACTTCTGTATTGCTACAACTGTATTCAGAAGGGGTTGTAGCAATATATTGTTTCGACGGTCTATTTGATCGTCGTATGGTACAGTGGAAAACAAAATACAAGACACCAATTAAGTCACTAATCACCAGCTTTAATTATCACAACTACACAGTTTGTAATCGACAAGATAGTCTCTTACAACAAGTCAAATAAAAATTGTTCACACCCAATAAAAATGACTACTAATTGTATTAAAATTGTCTCGCACAATTATAAAACACATAACACTTCGCCAAAATACTACAAACCGCACTCCAATATATCGCAATTCAAACTGGAATTGAGCGTCGCTGAGTACTTGGAATTATACCATGCTGAAAATCCAGAAACAACCATACTACGGATTAACAACGCTACTAGAAAACACCAGAACGCAAATGGTTGCGGCCTTGTTGAGAATCACGTACGTACACACATTACAGCTGGATCCCACTGGAACATTCGGGGAACATGTAGACAGTTCTGTAATGTCGTAACAATATATTCATTACTTTTGGCATTTACTTTTGCATTTACTTCTTTTATGTTGATAATTGGATTATAAGAAGATAAAATTAGATAGAACATCTTGGAAACAAGATTGACACATTTTCAGAAACAAAAGATTCTAAGATACGGAGTTTCGTGGGAAATTATCTTGAAGTATACTAAGTTGTAAGGGAATCACGTTGAAATACAAAGAGGTTGTCAAAAAGTCTTACGCGTTTTTTTTTTTTTTTTAGGCAATGCCCAAACTTTTAGCGCCACCATTTTTTGTGTGCAATTTTATACCGACTGATAGCATAGACTCAACTGAAAAATACGTACTCCAACTTTGGTATCGTAAAGGTGACAAGCGTGAGTCGTGTTTAAATTCACTTGATGTGAAGCACTCAATTGCGAATCGACGTGACAATTGTTTACCCACTTGTAGACCTACATTAATTCCGAGTACATTACGCTCCAATATTCTATTACAGCAATAGAATTATTTTATTTATGGCAATTATTTTATTTATTCTATTACGACAATGTTAGCTTTATTTTAGTGTTATTAAAAGTTGCTATGGTTACGTTGTTTGGGTGTTTGCAGTACCTCACCTTGGATACGTCAGAATCTAATGTCCATTTGTGATAACATATCTACGTTGACACATGTTAAATCTTTGTATTACAACACCGTAAATATTTGGTTCTCCGCGCAACTTTATCTAATATGAAACACAACGTCACCACGTCTATGCTACCATTAACTGTTTCTTGTATTATATTCGGCTTCTTCACGACCAGTACAAAACAACAAACGATCAGTAGAATCATTACAAGTTACTGCTACGTGGTAACAATTGTCTTTGTGTTGGTACCGCTTGGATTTCTACTGGACAAAACGACACAGATGCAGCTCAATATGGCCAGTGTCTTGTACACCATGATACACGTTGTCAGGGTCACTGCAGTTACATATTACAGAATCAAGTATATTACAGACCAACATGTTGTCAGCGATATAGTCCGCAAGATTGCTTATGCCGACGCCGGGGTCAATGTCCCCAACAAAATCAACCAGGTTGTATGAGCACTGTACACTCTGTAATTCACTTTAATCTCCTTAACAGTTTTATACTCTTTCATAAACATGGAGAACGAACGGAAAATTTCAACCTTGTTAAGTGAAAGTTATTCTACCAGTTATTTTAGTTATTGTTCTAGTTATTATGGTAGATTTTAAACCTTAAAGTGTTTAGGTCTCCAATCGATGGTTCTAGTCTGTATGCAGTTCACGTTCATGCTATACCTCATTAACCAGAGGCTGGGACTTCTCCACTGCGCTGTCCTGAAGAAGGCCCTGAAGTTGGAGGAAAGGAAAGTTGCCCGGGTCAGTCGTCACTCGTGTGCATCCGTGTGGAGTACTTTGGATGAGCCCACGGCAAGGTTACAGCTGAGTTTCAATCATTTACAGGATATTCATTTAAGTATTATTGACGCTTACGTTGGTACAAAACATCTGTATACTGAATTTGTCAGTTTATCGTTTGTAATACTCGTAATGTCGACTGCGTTATACATGTTATATTCTGTTGTGTCGTGTGACAGTTTGTTTCTTAATTTCTACTTTGTGTTCGTCCTGGTGTTGGAAATACCCTCGGTTCTTCTCTGTGTGTGCATAAGGCGTAGGTGTGGTAATACGGAAACACTTATGAAAACCGTCTGCAGCACTTCTGTCAGAATAACAAACACATCATACACTGCAGATGCAGGGGGTGCAAACAACGTCTTCACGAGGACACGCAGACATTCCACTGCTGCTATATCGTAGTAGACTCCGGCCTTCTGTTGGTGATGTTTGACTTTGTATCACTATTCATGATCTCCATGCTCTAAACCGTATGTCAGTTTACATAAACTTAATACAGAGTTAGAACCCACCCGTTGTTGCATGGTAATCACAAAGTGGTCTGCGAGATTATTAAAATATAAAGAACACGTTTTTAGTAATAGGACGTTATCAGAAAATTTAAACCGATCTTGTGTTAAATCTAGTAAACTGTAGTTATTAATTTCTTAAATAGTTTTGAAGAAATTTGCTTTTTGACATGTTAAATATTCTTGCTTAATTAGTGTAATTACGTTGCCTAATTGTTATTCGAAGTTTATCTAAGAAAGTTGTATTATTGGTTATAATTACAAACAGAATTATCACTGTTGCATACCACTATAGGAAAATTATTCCGATTAGTTTAGTTACAGTTGATCTGATTTTTTGTTCATTTTTTGAGTTATACAAATTTTTTGTTAAATATTTTATCTACTACGTTACCTACATCCCACCTTATTCGTTTTTTATCATTTGCATTTATAGTTTTTGTATTATGCTTTCGCATTCAATAATGGTTTTTTCTTGATTTAGTTATGGTGCCGGCGCGTATTTTAAACCATTGGCTACCATTTATTTTTCTTCTGTATACGATTAACCCGTAATTTTTCTATAGTCGTGTGCAACAGTGATAATTCTGTTTGTAATTGTTATTGTTCATTCAGTTCTAATTTTTCATCTTCAGTTTTAGAACGATAACAGACTTTGAGTAACAATCAAGAGAGTTTGAAGGAAAAACTTAGAACTGCATTTGGCTGAAGTCTAGGATACTTTAAAGATGCATTTATAAGTTGTCGTGTCCTAGGATCTTGATGACCAACAATCCGGACTATGTGATCTTTATGAAAGTGTGACTCACATACCGTTGTATATTTGGTTGATGTAAAATCAACTCTGGGTACAACAGCAATTCGTAGTATCTTCAGTTACCTGTAAAATGGAAAACTAAACACATGGACATATTTTCATAACATTTAACTTAAACTAATCAACACACTAGACATATGTAACTATATAGAATATTAACAATCACCAAAAGCTTTGAATACAAACTAAATTGTTAATATTTTAATTAGTAAAGTGACTAATAATAATTATACCAAACAATTATAAGAAGTAATAACAAACTAAAGGAAAAGAAAGAAATAATAAATAATAAATTACCCTACATTCATGTTTAGTACAAGCGATAAGAAACAATGCTTATTGTTAAACACATAACAATAAACTGAAGAGAAAAAAAAGTAAAACGAAGTTGTGAATATAATCTACGTTAACTATGCTGCCGGCTTTTAATTTGAATATTAAACAAGCCTCACGCTTTGCCGCCTTGCACATACGTCACACACAATGACGTAACACCCCTTTGGCCTTCAGCTATATCCAGTGGGTAGTGGTTTACAGCACACAGGTAGACTCAGTGTGTGAAATGAATACCTGGGTTAACATTCTGAGGCAACAATGAGTGGCTAAGGCGTAGTACTCGCCACACTGCATTCTTTGTATTCCAAATGGCAGCCTACCATGTCTACCTCCTTCAGTCCTACACAAAGAAGTCGTTGTATTTAAATTATTTATTACAAACATATTTTAGAACCCACAGTTTATTGCATAAGGAGTTTTTTTTTAAATTAATCAGTTAAAGCTACTTTCTTTTTACAGCAAGCTATTTTTTCGACGAGACGGTACTCAACAAAACTAAATAGTATTTCTCAGTGGAAAAACAAAGAAGCAGTAAAACTACTTTCCTTTTATACGGGAAAAAGTCTACTGATTTTACTACATGTTACTGTCTTCAATCAGGCTTGACTTTTTTTTTGTGTTGTGGTAAACAAAGTCAGGACTGTTGTTGTCAACAATGCAATCCAATCCAAGATCCAGAAGGTGATGTCTCATTGTTACAACAAACAGAAGATATTTTGAAGTCGTGGGCTCGACGACAGTGACTGTTTACGGCTGTTTGTGTTCGCTGTTACACACACACACACACACACACACACACACACACACACACACACACACACACACACACACACACTACGTATTTTAAAACTACTAGAAGTAGATAGAAGGTTATTGCTGCTGTTATTATTATTATTATTATTATTATTATTCGCCACTCCAAGGTTGAATCTGTTTTGAAGCGATATCTAATGTATGTAACACTATAGTGCGCAACAAAACTCCCTATCCAACGTGGGGCTTGGAAGAGCGCGTGGTTGATATCTCTGTGGCGGTGGCGGAATGTAAGTTGTACTGCGGCCAATGGGCACAACTGGCAACAGGCCCAATGCCTCAAGCGAGGAGAAGGCTTCGGTGTAGGTTAGAAGCAACGGTATTGCTTACAACAATACTATGCATTATTATGCTGACTCAGTCATCCCCGGTGTACACAGATTTGCGCTGTGTGAAGTGCGGTAAGCGCTCGTCTAATCTACATGCTTTGTTTACGTCCTGTGCGACTCTAATTGACATAACGTGTATTCAACATCCCGTAAGCTCTAATGATGCTGTTTCAACATGGAAAACACGAATAACATTATAAAGTTGAACATCAACAAGAGCAGACTGGAGTCTAGAGGGAAGTACCCGCAGTCGAATGTCTGCTCTTGCCGCAGACTTCTGAACTGAACGCGTTTGGTGGCAGTGCTCAGTCTTCTGTTGCCCATAATGTAGCATCTTTGTACTGTACTGCGGACGCTGTTCTGTGTTTTAGTATTCCGAAACGCCATTTGATTCAGACAAGAGAAGAAAAGGTAAAGTTAACAGCGACACTACGAATACACAGAAACACATGAAGAAATCATGACAAAAGTTGGGGTACAACAGAATTATCGAAGTGGCCAATCCGATTACCACAAAAGTCAATCGTAAAACACTGTATACAGATGTCTTGTTCCACTGTAAGCGTCATTGATACTCCTGTAGGTGGTATGTATCTTAGTAGATGGTATGCTACTCCTGTTGTAGTCTTCTGACAGATGTGCTTTGACGCTTTGACAGCAACGGAGACAGTTAGAACCATAACTGGATTGGCCGAGGCAGTTTTCCTTTCCCCCAACGGTTGGACATCCTTCAGGACAGTACCGTAGAGAAGTCCCAGTCGCCGGTCGATGAGATAAAGCTTCAACGTCAATTGCAAGAACACCAGCATCGTGGCGTGTGAAGCTGTACATTTTTCCAAAAAAGTTATAAAATGTATAGTTTTCGTCTACGAAGAGCTCTAATTTCAGTTAGTTCTCTTCAAAAACGTTACTATAGAAGTATTATAAAGTTATTATAGAAAGTACAGTGAATGACACGGTATGCATAAAATCTAGTTTGTGTTGTGTGGTGCTTGGACCCCAGCTTCGAGTTGCAACAATCGGTCTGCATTATCAGTGTTGCGCACAGTGTCGTTGATAACATTTTGGTCTGCAATACACTTGATTCTGTAATCTTTTGCCACAGTACTGTAGTTAAATGGGCGTAAACCGTGTCAGTTATCCCGAATCGTTCTTGCACTGAAGATGGCCTCCAGAGGAGAGGCCGAAACGTCTCTTCGTAACGGCGGGAGTGGACTACGGCCTAATAGCCCGGAGACAAGTCAATTGTATTCTAACACAGTGACGGCAGCCGTGAAAGCCTTAGGTATAGATTAGTCCTTTGTCTGTTCCGTACATAAGCATTCTGGTTTGACGATCTTCAGATACTTTGGAGAGTCTGAATTTGATCTTACAGTAATATGGGTTTGTAAGTCTCCTGGCACAGCTGCACCGCTAACTCCATCTTTCTCGCCCCTTTCGTAGGTCAGTGCTTTTTAATCGATGTTCAACCGATGCCAGAATCTCACCGCTGCATATGACCACTTCATTAATATAGATTTTCAATAAAGTAAGAGGCAACAATACAAACTACAATTGTTAACACAAAACGACGCAACAAAGGGGAAAGGATAACAATACTCATAGTAATTTACTTAATTGGGTCGCGATAGTTGCCTATACTATACAACTGGCAGTATTGCAAATATGTATATGTTAGGTCTCGAATTTGATAATCCATATTTGATAACACTACTCAAATTGTAATACACTGTGATCGATATCACAACAACAGTCTGTTTGCTGCTGGAAAATGTAACACAAGGGGTAAGTCTGTATGAATACATGTGTTACTTAATGCTTTGTATATCCCACTCAATTAAATAACAATTTCGTACAACAGCGTACAAAGCTGACGCGATGGAAGTCGGATTGAGGAAGTTGAGCACTGAAAACCGTGCAGAACCACGACCGATGACGTCGGTCACAAAGAAGGCCTGAACGTCATCATCTTGGACCGATTCTGTATTCTCTTGCCCGCGATTAGGTATTTTTACGCACCTGGAATATGTTAATTGCTACACTCTCCCTAAATATAAAGAAAACTGAAGGCTTATTATAAGGGTTAGGTTGAGTCTATTAACCATCGATAGAATTCACCACACAACTTTTTTTACTATTAAAAAATCTGTGGTCGGCTTCAGGTGTAAGTTAAACTAATGCATTAAATAGGTGTTCGTGGTGTGAACTTGCGTCAGTGTGGTTGTGCTTCTTGGTTCTGTCCAGCGGACATACAGGCCAAGAAGCGTTCTTCTATTTACAGTATATAGTCTTTCTACAGTTGTGTTTAACTTTTTAGGTTGCTGGTGGTTATATTCTTTTGACGGTTCACACTTGTTAGTAAATGGATCCCGGATTGTATTTAATATATTAGTTTAAGTTATAGACGACTACGGTTTTTTAGTGATTGGAATGTTGTGTGTTGTTCCTAACGATGGTAATAATCCGACGTAACCCTACTGATAATGTACACTTACCATAGTAAGTTAGGTTTAATGATTGTATAAAACTAAAGTCTAATTAATTGTAATGTCACTCTCGTACACTATAAGGTTGTTTTGATATACATCTTTGTTTTGGTTGATCGAAACTTACTACTTTCCTAAGTTATCTTTATTTTTAAAAAAAGAAGACAAAGTTAGTGGTGAATATTAAGTAAAAAATTCGGAGTAATTAATTTGCAAGTCAATTACAAAAACTCCAGTGTTTGTGAAAGTAGAAAACGTCGACACAAACCAAACGTTGTTAGCAATGCTAGCGGCTTTTATCGCTAACTCTGCAAGGCCATCCCGTGACTGAGAACGTATCGGTCACGCTGTTTGCGTGGTTTGCCGCAGCGTGTCGGTCCATTGCTAAGTGATCTAATGGCTGGAACAAGAGAAGTTCCAGTTCCACGTCATAATCGCTTGAACGAGTCAACCCCGTTCCAGCACATGGATACTGTTACGGCACATGGATATCAAAGCTAATCCAAAGGTCGTCCTAGGTGAACTGCGTTCCGAGTACTACACTGTGTTCCGGCCTCCCGGGAAGACCTATATCATCCCGGGTCCCTGCTAGATTTGAAACGGTTGTTAAGGGTCTGGGTTAGCGTAGAGCCCTGCCATCAGACCGGGCGAGTCTCTCAATGCCACCGATGTCAGCGAGTTAGAAACACATTCAGGTCAACCCGTGAGCGCCTGGAAAATGCCTAAAAATAATTTATCTTTTTGGTGGAAGCCTGCCGTGCTGCATAACTCCTAAGAATAACTGACGAACACGGCAATATTCTTAAGCGAAACCTCAAAATCGTTGAGTGGAACGACAACGGTCTCATGCCCTCGGCATCTTCAACTTTTACAGTTCGTTGCCCGCCTCGAACTACAAGAGCGTAAAGTGTTTCGGATTCAATCTAAACTCCCGACTCACCTGGCGCATCCATACTCAGAAATTTGTCAACGTGCTGCGGTGCAACTCCAAAGACTTAACCCGCTCTTCCGAAACCAGAGATGACCGTTTCCAGCGGTTTGGTAACCGCTTCGATAGCACATAAATGTTGCTGATGATTACTTTGGCCAGTCTTGTTTGGGATGCCTGGCCACCTGTCACAGAATGTTACTTCAGGTTCTCTTCCCGTGCTCTTCGAAAGTGACCGGGCACCAAGTGCACTTCGAATGTAGGTGGTATCCTTACATGCCTAGCGCGAAGATTCAGTGGTCAGGCGTCTCGAGTTTCCCGCCTCAGCAACTACACACCAAGGCCAGATGGATTCTACAACTCCGCTTGTTAGCCCCAGTCTAGTGATCCATCAATCAAGGAGAGCTTTATCCTACCCCCCCTCCGACTAATGAACATTCAATAAATGTATCGTAACTGACCCAATGTAAAGAGTTTTATACGAGACTTGGGACATTGCACATCTCGCGTTTCGTGCCTCCATCGCAACCATCAGTCGGAACGCCGATTAAAATTGTTCGCATGCTTGACGAATTCGATGACTTCTCAGTGACATAATTGTTTTGTTTTTTATCTTCCGTTGCCCATATTGAGGTGTATAATTCTTTCCATAATGATGTTGTTAATGGTACAAAAAAAGAAACATCAAAAAATAAGAAAGAAAAGAAGAAAAAGTAAAAGGGGAGGAAGACATTTCCTGGCCAAAAGTGTCACGCCTAGTGTTTTGCATAAGTAATTGACCTACTAAACCAAGCCGCCATTACCATAATGACTGCCGTTGTCTCCATTGTGTGTTGTGTTATTGTTGCGCCTCCCTTCATTATTGCCTTAATTGCGTTCTGTTTCGCACGTAATTATGTAGCGTTTAGATGTTTTGTTTATCAAACGATGAATATTCTATTTAGAAAGAAGAAAATCTAATATCTGGAATAGGAAGAGTTTTTCTATCTTGGCTACAGTGAAAATCATTATGATTTAATAATACTCGTAGTTAACAGAAAGGAAACAAATCTTTGGAACAAGCTAGTAAGTACATTTGTTTTCAGATGTCAACATGTAAATGATTCCACAGCTTATAAAAATATATTGTTATGAGACGCGAATGGATAGTAACCTAATAGTAGAATAAATCACTAAATACAAAGAAATGGTCGAAGGTCTTACTGACGTCCAAGAAGACTGCTGCGGTGTGCAGTTTTTGTCTGCTTCATCAGGGAATTTGGTACTGACGCGGACCAGTCGAAGAGTGGTCGAGTGTTCTTCTCCTTGTCGTGAAACCTTCAAGCAGCTGTGCAATCCGGGCGTTCATTAACGTTTGCCGTCAATACATCCAGATTCCCGACCGCGTATGTAGATGCGGCAGCAAGGTCAATAGGTGCTGTGATTGGTCAAAAGACCATTCGGAAGCAAACGCTAAGCATGGCGTTTATGCGGGAATGCTTAAACCTCCGGCAGCACCGTTGTAGACTCCTGATGTGGGCACCGCGAGAATCCAAGTATCCTGTGTGTTACGCCAATGACGATGGCTGCATGC
This sequence comes from Magicicada septendecula, assembly GCA_034769895.1. Taxonomy (NCBI): domain Eukaryota; kingdom Metazoa; phylum Arthropoda; class Insecta; order Hemiptera; family Cicadidae; genus Magicicada; species Magicicada septendecula. The sequence continues at coordinate 140,437,060 of CM068373.1, read as the reverse complement.
ATATAGCCGAAACGTTAGGCAAAGATAATTTTAAAGATCGACCGCAGCTTAAATTCTGATAGTTTTGTGTAGCCCGTCAGATTAGCCAATTGAGACACGAGATAACACAAACAAACCAAATCTTACAATTGTTTCTATATCTTATAAATTCCTTTTAATTCACTATTCAGTAGAGACAACTTTTTATTAGTTGAACACGAAGCTGTGAGACGACCACAAAGCATAAAGAGAATTACAAACTGAAACAAGTAACATCAAAGAATAATATTGTGCTTGTAAAGTGAAAACAAATAAGTGAATCATATTGGATTTGTAAAATGTATTTTCTGAAACTCAGTGACGTTGCTTCTACACGGTGCCAATATCAAGACAGCAGTGCTGCTGGGCTTTTAGATTACATGAGGCAGTGTACTGAAACATTGTATTGAATCAGACTGGGGTTTGTAATAATATTTCAATAATAATTATTCTCTAACGTTACATACTTTTAACATTGTTGCAGCTTAAAAAATAAAAATATATAATTTAAGCGCCTATGTCACCAAAATAATGCCAATTAGAGGTTATATGTTTAAACAAAATAAGTTTGACTTTATGCATAGTACATAGTATGAGTACATAGTATTAGATTGTTTAAAAAGGATTATTAATTAATTTGAATATATTGATGATTTTATAATGTTTACGGAAACATTATAAAATCCTTGCTGAAAATCCTTGTTTCAAGTCTGAAACTTCTGTGTCGCCATCTTGTATTACAAGCAACATATTTTAAGTTTCAGTTAACTGCACGCCGGCCATGATAATGTTCAAGCCAGCAGAAATTTGCCAGGAGTATATATGCCTCGTTACTGTTAGAAGTTGCAACACACACATACACAGAGAAGCATGCAGCAATCTAAGTATGGGTGGTACTTGATCTCCGGGATTTTAGGTGTTATTACACGGCAATTTTAATAGATTTCGAGAAAGCCTTTGACCAAGTTGACAGAAATAAGCTCTGGATAATAATGATAAACAATGGGTATCCTCCACACCTTGTAAATGCAATCAAAAGCTTGTATCACGCGACAAGAATAGTAATAAACACAGGTAGTATAAGAGAACGGATGAGATAAAAATTAACCAAGTAGTGAGGCAGGGATGTAGCTTGTCTCCCACTCTTTTCAATATATATATATATATATATATATATATATATATTGACGATGTTCTTAAAAAGTGGCAATCAAAGGAATATCCTGGAGTCCAGCTAGACCGACATACTTACCTGAGTACGTTACTATTTGCTGACGATAAAATAATAATACAAGAGAGTGAAGATAAATTACAACTCTCAGTACACCGACTGAATCAAATATGTCCAGAATATAATCCTAAAATTTCCTTGCATAAGACGAAAGTTATGGCTTTCCAAGGGAAGTATCCCGTTAGGTCGAAAATAATTGTCAACAATAAGCCAATCGAACAAGTATCAAATTTTACATACTTGGGCTGCGACACAAGCTACAATTATTACAATGACATGGAAAATAAAATAAATAAGTTCCAGGCAATATGTGGCACAATAAATAGAATATTAAATAACAAAACACGAAAAGACACAAGGATAAAATTTTATAAAACGATGGCTGTACCTGTACTTATGTATGGAAGTGAAAGTTGGATAAAACCAAAAAAGGAGACAGCAAAATACAGGCAGCAGAAATGAGATTTTTGAGACGGGTCAAAGGCTACACAAGAAGAGATTTAGTAAGAAAAGAAGACGTGCGAAATGAACTAAATGTATATGCAATAAATGTAAAAATACAAGCAGAATGATCACTGTTGCACACCACTATATAAAATTATCCCGATTAGCGCTTTCAAGCTTCACAGCTCATCGTCAGATCGGAATTGAATTCAATTCCGATCTGACGATGAGCTGTGAAGCTTGAAAGCGCTAATCGGGATAATTTTATATAGTGGTGTGCAACAGTGATCATTCTGCTTGTGATTTCAACCACTAACACAACTTTCTTCATTAAACTAATGTAAAAATAACTGAATACAGTATAAAGAAAGATGGAAACACCACGTAAATAGAATCGGAAATGGAAGAATACCCAACAAAAAAAATACTTAACTACAACCCAGGAGGGAAAAGAGATATAGGTAGAGACCACGAAAACGGTGGTCGTAAGTTTGTGAGGACGGAACAGGCAAATGTCTAATCCTTGTAGTGCAGAAGAAGAAGATTAGACGGCAGAAACCCTGCAATACATTTTCATTAAAATTTAAATATAGCACTGAATATCAGCTTGCAGTAAAGACGGCATATATGATTCTGCATGAAAGCACAAATTACGAAATATGTATCATGTACATGCATTGTACGAATAGGTGCGAGATGTATACTAGAGTTTATAAACAGTCCTACATATACATTTACATATACACCTTATTACTGTTTCCATGAGATCATAACCTGAGTTTACGACTCACTGAGGAATCTCCTTTGTTTTCACTTGGGTATTGTGTCACCAAGGCCATGTGTTGCAACAGTGTTGCATTAAGTAACACATCCGCCTTGACGTACCAGCAAAACACAAAAAGATGAGACAATGTTTTTACGCGGTGTTACAAGAAAATTTGTTACCCTTTTCATTAATTTTGATTGTAAAAGCTGAGCTTCTGAGTTGATCATAGTGTAATTAGCAAAAAGATATTTAAAAAGGTTTATTCAGTAGTTAGCACTTTAGATGGTAAAATTTTTATACCGGTGAAGTCACTAACATTTCGTCACACATAAATATAAAGAGCAGCGAAATTTAGCAATTAGAGGGCGAGGCGGGACACAAAAATACGGTAAGGTAGTGTATGTAACAGTGTCTGGAAATGGTAACAGATGAAATTGGATGTCATAAGAGGTTGTATGGGAATCGTAGGGGCCACACGATTGCGCTGATTGGGATAGGTTAGTCTAATGTGAGGAGACACGTGGTCTGTTGAAGTGTAAAATTGGACTCCGGTGTAAAGTATGAAAGGATAAGATCCAGAAGGACTTGGAGAGGCGAAAATAATGTCGCAATGACGAGTAGTGGACCAAAGGACGGGAGTCCACAGACTAGAATGAGGCGACCGGTGACAGCTGTTGTTAGTCTAAACAACTTTAATTATTTCTTTACTTTAATTTTTTTTTAGTTTTGTTTTTACAGACCCTAATTTAGCATTAATGTTTCCTGTACGCATAAAAAGTTTCATAACTTCTTTAATTCATGATAAATATTATGATAAAAACGAGATTTGCAGGGACGGAATACAATGACAGTTTTATATTAACATAATATTAATAAAGTTTGTATTAAAGTTTTAAGTTTTTAAGGACTGACGATAAGCAAGGACATAGCCAGAACGTGGGTCCGAGGGATGCAATCTCTTCCCCCCGAAAAACTGAAATATGCTGTAAGCTATTATAATATTTAGGATTAAAGTGTCAATAACATTTATAGAAAGATAGGATTCAGGATAATCACACTTACATTACATAAGTTCAATTTTATATGCTATTTAACGATAGGTTTACAGAGTGGCATCAAGAAAATATTGTTTTTAAAACATAGGCCTACAATACACAAACATAATGTCATTTTAATACTTTTGATTTTAAATGTCAAAAAGTAACCACTTAACACTGCGACACGCTTTATCAGACTTTTGTAGTAGGAATTATGTTGTAGATGATAAGGGCCGAATAAGTCAAATCCAGATTTTAATATTCACTTTTGTTTATTCAAATCTGATAAGAAAAATAGAAAACGACTGTAAATGTTTTTTTTTATTATGTTTTTTCTGTTTATTTAATTCACAGTTTGAATTGCTTGTGTTATTTAGGAAAGGTACTTAGTTTATAGTGTAAACCGTTAACTACTGTGGGCGGACATTTGTAATTAATGACTTTTAATGTTATCGAGATATTGTGTTTTTAACGAATATAAAAGTGGAAAAATTGTATATTGGTAATTTTTGTTTATTGGAACTGTTAATTATTAAGGTTGTGAATAATGATTCCTCTAGTGTTAAATTGTTTATTTCACTATTATAAGATTATGCAATCGTCGTAACAATAGTCTTTTAATCTTAACGATCGTAAATGCCCATATTCTGGAATCGTTTCAAATAGTAATCGGCCACCTCGTCACAATCGAATGCACGTAAACATGTTACTTATTGTTGTCTTAGCCTAGTGCTCCAGTCTAGTGTAGTGTTGTAGATACAGCCTACCTGTTTGTGTTGTAATTTTTTGCTTTAATCCTATAGACGTTCTGCAATCCGTTTCAACGTTTTGTGGGGCGTAGAGTTGGGCAGATTAATTCATGTGTAGCAGTGAATTAACAAATTAATTTAAATGATGAGCTTTTTAGAAAATTCTCACATTTTCATTCAAATTGTATTACGACAAACTTCCTTCTGTAGTTTGTACTAAGCAAATTACTAACGAGAGAGAGAGAGAGAGAGAGAGAGAGAGAGAGAGAGAGAGAGAGAGAGAGAGAGAGAGAGAGAGAGAGAGAGAGAGTGTGCCGCCCCTTGGCAAGACAACACAAAAATCGGGAACTAGTTTAATTCTTTACCAGTAAACTAAACCAGCTGCCGTTGTTAGTAAAACTCTTACTAACAAATTACAAAACAAGTATGATATAGGAAACTGACAAGGTTTGCATAAACTTATTCACTCACTAGGTATTAGCTAAAACATCTCTTTATTGCTATTGAAATATTAAACAAACATTATTATTGATTTTAAAGAAAGTTATTTTAGTAAATAGTGCTTTTACTGCTTCAAAGATCTTAATTATATTATTCTTGTTATATCAAAATTTATTCATATAACTGTTAGTTTTAATACCACGGATCCGGGTCTCAATTTTCTCAAAATTATTAATTTATCAATATATGCATTACGGTTACTATTACTGCTTACAAAATTACAAAATATACAAATCTGATAATTTGTTCATTACATTGCGAAAGTTCTTTAAAGTTCTTTGTTACTTCTTATTAAGGGGAAATTTACAAAAGTTGTGGTTTGATATCACCTGAGGTTGTTGTTGTATTCTTGGGACATCTCCAGTTGTCTTCTACGGGTTGAGTACGTTGTTCTTGGTGTATCTACATCGGGTTGATTTTTAGTTTACTTGAAGCTCTCGAAGGTAGGTTGTTTACTTGAAGTTCCAAATGTTGTAATTTCACTTTTCTTAGTGCAGATTCTTGTAGTTCACATTTTCTTTATTTTAATTACAGTTATAGTTCTCACTTTGCAGTACTACAGTCTAGTAGTTAACTATGTTACACTTACATTTGATTTTGTTTTTAAGAGATGTGTTGGCTACCTTTTTCTATTTTATTTATATATTTTCTCACAAACTCTAGACACTACATTATTCACAATAACAAGATTTCACGCTGGATATGCTTCTAGAGAACTTACACATACGTATATGTGTACAACACCAAAACTCACATCTACTCATTGCGACGTTCTACGGCCGAATGCGCGTACGGTTTAGGGGAGAGGGCTCAGTAAGCTAGGGCGTATTTACGCGCTAAGAAAATAGTTCGTACTTTTCCTATTATTATTTATTCATTAATTAGAAGATAAATACTTTATGTTTATTTTATTATGACTTAGGGATTTCTTTATTTCTCTAGTCGCATTTTTTAATTATTTAAGTAATTATTATTATTATTATTTACTACTTAATACTTTTCTTGGCGTGTTGGTACTGGAAGGTTTCAAGTTGATTCAGGAATCTGGGTATAGGTAAGGGTGTATGATACTCTTACTTATTAAAATTAAAAATTTTAATCTGTGCGATTTTTTGATACATTTAAAATCGTCACATCCTCCTGCACTTAACTATGAAAAACGGGGGGGTGTAATAATATAATTCTAATAAACAATTATATTTCATACTGAAATTTCTCTCTCTCAGCTTATTTCTATTCATCAATCGATTATCTTATACTTATGTCACATCTAAATTCTACTACATCTACTATATAAAATACACAAAACGTAAATCTACCTTATTTTAATTCTTATATCTACTACCGGTTTTTTCTTGAATTGCTCACTCGTTTTACGGAGTTATACTCATGAGTATATTACTAATAATAATACCGTATTGTAAGAACAATAGAATTACTTTTAGTTTACAGCGCTAAAGATTATTTTTCTTTCTTTCTTTCTCTTCATCTTCATTATACTTGTCATCAGATTTCTCATGTATAATACCATTCTCGCAGGACATTAGCTAAGGTTGATCGGGCCTCGCTTGTATTCGTACGAGGGGTTTTGAGTTTATAGTTACCTATAGTATAGGATGTTACACAATCTTATCCTATTTCGGTATAAGTCTATACAACATATTTTATTCTTAATACTTAGATAGTATTCTAGGTTTTCTATCTTTCTCGTAGTCTTCCTTCTGTATCTTGACACGAAAAACATTTTTTTATTTGAGACAAATGACTTCTGCGAACGTAATTTTCTGTATTGGGTTCATACAGAGCTACAGTAACGGGGGTGATGAACTTACGAATTTGGTAGGGGCCACACCATCGATAAGATAGTTTCGAAGTGATCTTATCAACTGCTTTACTCATAGGATGAGTTTTATACATGACTAAATCACCTATTTTATACTTTATTAGCTTATTATTATTCTCATGATACTTCCTTGATTTCTGTAAATTAGCTCTCAGATTTGCACGAGCTTCGTTCCATATTTTTCGTATGTTATTCCCATTCACGTCGCGGGGTAATAACTCATTGATTTTCCACTTTGTGGTTAAAGGATGGTTGGGTTTGTACTTGTACAGTAAATCAAATGGTGTTGATTTATGAGCTTCGTGATACGCTGAATTGAATGCAAATTGTATCCACGAAATATTTTGATCCCAGGTTGTCTGGTCTTTAGCATGATAAGATATTAATGCTGATTTTAAGTTACGCAAGTATCTTTCTGCTATATTTCCTTGCGGTCTGTACTCGGTCACGGTAATATGATTTATACCTAGTTTAAAACACATGTCATTAAATTCTTTCGATTTAAACTGGGGTCCATTGTCAGATATTAAGCTTAAAGGAGTGCCATAGTCTTTAAATAGTTGTTCTTGTAGAATTTTAATTGTCGTAGATGCTAATGCACGACGCATTGCATATATATCAAGGATTAAAGCAGTTTTTCTTATAAAATCCGCGCCTAATATTAAGTTCTGTCCTAACTCTTCAGCTACTAGTAGGGGAATGTACCAAGTAAAATTCTGAATTTTTAATTTCACCGTAATACTGTGAGATATCTTTAGGTTTTGTTTATTTGCGGTGGTACACTTTATGTTCACCATTTGGCTACGTTTAATCAGTTTATGATTAGCTAATAAGGTTGCTAACTGTTTACTAATTATACTACGGGTAGATCCTGAATCAATTAAACCAAGGGTTTTCGTTGCTCCAAGGTCTATCTGTACATAGGGTAGTTGGCATATACTTGTTTTACATGCACCAATAGAGTTGCACTTCTCGATAAATTTTGTTAAATAAGGATCTCTGCGTTTATTTTTACTCATCTTTTTTTGACGCTTAGTATTGTTGTTACCTTTCCTTCTGGTGCTTCGGAAGACGTAGGATTTTCGGTCTTCCAGCTTCACACATTTTTTGATTGGTCGGTTTTCTGTAGATAACGCTTTTGTTTACATAAGTTGCTAATATGTCCGGCCTTTCCACAGTTATAACATCTTCTTTCCTCACTTACTTCGCTCGTAGGTTGTCGGGATTTTGGTTTAGAGTATGAAACATGGGGATAGTTTTGGGTTTTATGTGTACTTACGAATCGCTTATCGCGGTAGTTTCGGGTATCATTTCCAATAGGTCTAGTTTGGAATGAATTTCTTTGTTGACTCTGGGACATAGAAACACTTCTATTCTGGTCAGAATACCAGACGTCGGACGAATGTATACAGCATAGTTCTAGTTCCGTAAAAGTTGTAGGCGGCTTCACGAGTGCTAGTCGAGATCGCTCCTCGGGGGATAGTCTTACTATGATATTGTCTACTAACTGTTGTTCGCTCCATTTAACTTGTAACAATAAAGCAGATTCTCTTACTTCAGAAATATAATGAGCTAGTCTCTCGTATGTACCTTGTGCACGAAGTACTAAGTTTCGCTTCAATTCTTCGTAGATACCGGTGGGAATGAAATGTCTTATTAGTGTGGTATGAAGTTCTTCTACCGATTGATTGTACCTTAGGGATTCTAACACTCTATCTTTTAATGGAGATCTACACTTAGGTAAAATAACTTGCAAAATCTGGTTATCTCTTAGTTGTTGCAGTTCCTTTAATTCTAAGATATGTTTGATAAAATTAAGGAGCTTTGTGATATTCAGCCCATCAGTGATTTGTATATTGGACAAAATACTTTCTACAGGGTGGGTTATTTTTCCATAGAGCTCGGGAATTAAATTTATTTGGCTCATCATTCTAGGATTTTCCGCAGGTTGATTAGTCCGCGAATAAGAAGGTAATTCGTAGGTATGGGTCATATTTTCTAGTTCATCAGGGAGTGACATAACGTTTACTGCTTGAATATTTACTTGACTACCACTTAACCGTTCCTTGAATGGATCTATATTGGATTCCTGCAGAATCTGAATTTTTGCAGTACCGTTTGGTTGTTCTTGAGTCGGCGATTGGGTAGGTGAAATATTTAATTTCGTCATTGCTTCTTCGATTTCGTCTAATCTAAACAATTCGGATCGTCTACGTAATTCGCGTATTATCTCAGGTAATTGTTTTAATGCTTCCTCCGCGAATTTTTTTTACATCAGGAGGAGTATCTTTATCACCGGGCCAGGTCAACAAATTGGTGATAGGACGGTATAGATGCTCAATTCTTTGGGTGGTGCGTAATATTACTGCGGGGGATTTTTCATCACGCAGGGTTTGTGCGTACGAAGTTAGTTCTGTATACTTACGATAACACGTTTCTTTTTCGCTATTGAAATCTAAAACACTCAAACGACTTAATAATGAAGGTTTGTCCGGTTTATTTTCGCGTAACGTCTTGCGAAGTTCCGCGACAGTTACATTAGAGTAGGGGAGACCACGCCATAATGCTTCATATGTTAATTCGTCTTTCAACAAGAAATCGGGGTTAAATTGAGTCATTTTTTATAATAACCACTTTAAACACACGACGTATTACGAACGACAAATCTTATGTCACTTACTTTACTTCATTTTCTCAATGTTTAAAAATAGATAACATTAATTCATTTAAACACATACACATATATCTTATTTCATATTAAGCTTTGGGATGTAATCTTATCTTAATTAATCAACATAACTTATTTCACAACAATTAAATTCTCAGTATTGACATATATAATTAATCAAAACAAAAGATAATACTATTTTAGTAGAGAGAAATTTCATATACGGAAAGTTCATTGATTTAACAAACAGCACAAAGAATCAGCTGTTTTGGGGTGTCGTCTAGTTGCATAGGGTAGTAATTCAGAACAATACAAAAACAGGAAAGAGCTTGTCTAACGTGGCTTTGTTTGCTTTAGGGAGGAGGGGTTATGAATGAGATGGGTTCTTACAAAGGGGAGAGTTTACATTCCTCAACACATATTTAACATGAACCAACTGGCTTGGAGTTGACTTGTTTGGAATGGTTTCCCTACCAGCTATTACTTGCTTAACACGGCAAACTCGCGATCCTAATATTATTATTATATAATTAAAATTTTACTCATATATTTTTTTTGTTTATTTCTGAGTGAATAAATTTATGTTTGTCCTTTTTTATCGGTAACGACTTATAAACTTACAAAACAACAATTACATAATTATGTTGCAATTTTCTGTACGTGACACTCTGTAAACAATATTTTGTTTTACCAAGTAAATTACACAATTTTAAATTTAGCAGAGTGGCGCAATTTTGTGCCGCCCCTTGGCAAGACAACACAAAAATCGGGAACTAGTTTAATTCTTTACCAGTAAACTAAACCAGCTGCCGTTGTTAGTAAAACTCTTACTAACAAATTACAAAACAAGTATGATATAGGAAACTGACAAGGTTTGCATAAACTTATTCACTCACTAGGTATTAGCTAAAACATCTCTTTATTGCTATTGAAATATTAAACAAACATTATTATTGATTTTAAAGAAAGTTATTTTAGTAAATAGTGCTTTTACTGCTTCAAAGATCTTAATTATATTATTCTTGTTATATCAAAATTTATTCATATAACTGTTAGTTTTAATACCACGGATCCGGGTCTCAATTTTCTCAAAATTATTAATTTATCAATATATGCATTACGGTTACTATTACTGCTTACAAAATTACAAAATATACAAATCTGATAATTTGTTCATTACATTGCGAAAGTTCTTTAAAGTTCTTTGTTACTTCTTATTAAGGGGAAATTTACAAAAGTTGTGGTTTGATATCACCTGAGGTTGTTGTTGTATTCTTGGGACATCTCCAGTTGTCTTCTACGGGTTGAGTACGTTGTTCTTGGTGTATCTACATCGGGTTGATTTTTAGTTTACTTGAAGCTCTCGAAGATAGGTTGTTTACTTGAAGTTCCAAATGTTGTAATTTCACTTTTCTTAGTGCAGATTCTTGTAGTTCACATTTTCTTTATTTTAATTACAGTTATAGTTCTCACTTTGCAGTACTACAGTCTAGTAGTTAACTATGTTACACTTACATTTGATTTTGTTTTTAAGAGATGTGTTGGCTACCTTTTTCTATTTTATTTATATATTTTCTCACAAACTCTAGACACTACATTATTCACAATAACAAGAGTTCACGCTGGATATGCTTCTAGAGAACTTACACATACGTATATGTGTACAACACCAAAACTCACATCTACTCATTGCGACGTTCTACGGCCGAATGCGCGTACGGTTTAGGGGAGAGGGCTCAGTAAGCTAGGGCGTATTTACGCGCTAAGAAAATAGTTCGTACTTTTCCTATTATTATTTATTCATTAATTAGAAGATAAATACTTTATGTTTATTTTATTATGACTTAGGGATTTCTTTATTTCTCTAGTCGCATTTTTTAATTATTTAAGTAATTATTATTATTATTTACTACTTAATACTTTTCTTGGCGTGTTGGTACTGGAAGGTTTCAAGTTGATTCAGGAATCTGGGTATAGGTAAGGGTGTATGATACTCTTACTTATTAAAATTAAAAATTTTAATCTGTGCGATTTTTTGATACATTTAAAATCGTCACATCCTCCTGCACTTAACTATGAAAAACGGGGGGGTGTAATAATATAATTCTAATAAACAATTATATTTCATACTGAAATTTTTCTCTCTCAGCTTATTTCTATTCATCAATCGATTATCTTATACTTATGTCACATCTAAATTCTACTACATCTACTATATAAAATACACAAAACGTAAATCTACCTTATTTTAATTCTTATATCTACTACCGGTTTTTTCTTGAATTGCTCACTCGTTTTACGGAGTTATACTCATGAGTATATTACTAATAATAATACCGTATTGTAAGAACAATAGAATTACTTTTAGTTTACAGCGCTAAAGATTATTTTTCTTTCTTTCTTTCTCTTCATCTTCATTATACTTGTCATCAGATTTCTCATGTATAATACCATTCTCGCAGGACATTAGCTAAGGTTGATCAGGCCTCGCTTGTATTCGTACGAGGGGTTTTGAGTTTATAGTTACCTATAGTATAGGATGTTACACAATCTTATCCTATTTCGGTATAAGTCTATACAACATATTTTATTCTTAATACTTAGATAGTATTCTAGGTTTTCTATCTTTCTCGTAGTCTTCCTTCTGTATCTTGACACGAAAAACATTTTTTTATTTGAGACAAATGACTTCTGCGAACGTAATTTTCTGTATTGGGTTCATACAGAGCTACAGTAACGGGGGTGATGAACTTACGAATTTGGTAGGGGCCACACCATCGATAAGATAGTTTCGAAGTGATCTTATCAACTGCTTTACTCATAGGATGAGTTTTATACATGACTAAATCACCTATTTTATACTTTATTAGCTTATTATTATTCTCATGATACTTCCTTGATTTCTGTAAATTAGCTCTCAGATTTGCACGAGCTTCGTTCCATATTTTTCGTATGTTATTCCCATTCACGTCGCGGGGTAATAACTCATTGATTTTCCACTTTGTGGTTAAAGGATGGTTGGGTTTGTACTTGTACAGTAAATCAAATGGTGTTGATTTATGAGCTTCGTGATACGCTGAATTGAATGCAAATTGTATCCACGAAATATTTTGATCCCAGGTTGTCTGGTCTTTAGCATGATAAGATATTAATGCTGATTTTAAGTTACGCAAGTATCTTTCTGCTATATTTCCTTGCGGTCTGTACTCGGTCACGGTAATATGATTTATACCTAGTTTAAAACACATGTCATTAAATTCTTTCGATTTAAACTGGGGTCCATTGTCAGATATTAAGAGAGAGAGAGAGAGAGAGAGAGAGAGAGAGAGAGAGAGAGAGAGAGAGAGAGAGAGAGAGAGAGAGAGAGTCTAATTGTAAAGTTGTTGTTTCTCCAGGCAATGTAAATCGCCAGCACAGAGGTAACAACATGCAAATGGTTTCAGACCGTGGTTTCGACACAGTAATACAGTTCGTTTCACACGCGACATGTCATAACTTGCCTGCTATCTATTGAGACATATTTGAACTATAACAAAGGTTGTAGTAGGACAGCTTTTACATCTAACAGTTTTGTCATCTAAAAAGTGGACGATGCAAAGTTTTTTAACTATTCTAGAATGTCAAAAATGCTTTCAATCAGCTTTTTAATTTACTGGAATTTCATGGAAGAAAAGCACAAGCATGAGACTACTTATGCTGCTTGCTGAAGAGCTACCACACAACCTTGACAACAGTACCATGAACACACTGTGACGCGACTGACTGCTCCAACGCCAGGCGTGTGGCGCCGATCCACTTCTACCTGCCACAGTCGCATGCCACTAACGATCGTGAGAGAGGGTACAATGTAGTACAATGGAAAATACGTGACCACTACTGGACTGCTGCAGAGTGGTCTTACTGTCGGAACAAAACAACTGTATGGAGTTCGTGGGAAATACAGACATAATTTTTACTCACATAATGACTGATTTTTATGTAAACCACACACTCATACACATTGACATTAATTTATTGACAATAAAGAAAACATTGTGTAACAGTATTCAATAAACTCTTTCTTCCTATATTAGTATACGTTAAGGTTTAGATTGTTTGTATTTTATATTTAGAGGGTTCGAAGTAGGCTTGGTTAAAAATGGAAATCCAATAATGGTGGGATACATATCAGAATTGTGCATTACTTTGTGGCACCAAGTGTGTGTGTGTGAGTTAGATAAGCTGATGTATGCGGTACTTGACGACGCGAAAAGAAGTCTCTGTGTGTCTCACTTCACAGCGGGACGTTCATAATTTAGACCGAGTTTAACTGACTAATGTTTCATATTATGCAGGCACCGAATGTGGTTTTATTTATATACTTATGTATAATATATTTACTTACTATATTACGCTTACTACTTAACAAATATTCAATCATTATTTTACTAACGATTAATAATATTTTACATTTTTATAAACAAAAATTAGTTTTTGTTGTTTGTATAATGTTTCTAGAGTTTCAAATTACCGTCATCTTCAGAAATATAATGTATAAGTGAATAGTTAAAAAAATTGAAAACAATCGTTATAACAGATGTTTTTTACGTAGGCCTATATGTAATTTACGTTTTATTTATATCGATTATAATTATTTTATGCTATTAGATTTTAATGATATTAGAAATAGTATTTAATATTTTGAATAGTACTAATTATATTTAGGCATATATATATATAATATTATTGATTAACTTACTATTTTAATATTTAGTATTTATATTTCATAGTAAATATTTACTAAATTATGTTATTGTTTATTAGTTAAAATTTGATTTTCTGTAGCAGAGTACAAGGAAAGTTTTCTGTTCCCATAACGTTAATAAAGATTTATCTTATATGACTCGAGTCTTCTGTTTATAAGGGTTGACGGTGGAAAAGATTAAAAGTCCAAAACCCAAAAATACTATTGCGTGTATTAGAATTCTGTTGTAGTCCGTGACGTCAGTAATGCACGGTCGTGTGCGCGCGAGTGTGTGAATGTTGTTCTCGATATCGTAAATAGAAGCCTCACACTGGAGCGCCATATTCATATGGTTGCGCCTGTGAGGTGGCAAATTCGATTTTTTATATTATTTATAACTTACATTAAAGTATCTAATGTTTCATTTTTAAATAAATAATTTTAATTAAAAAGTACGTAAATTTTTCAGTTTGAAAACATTTATCTAAACACAACTTAGACACGGCTAAATGCAATTTTTTTGTTTATTTATTGCCAAATAACTACAATTACTCAGAAACATTGAAGCACATTACTTATGGATGTAAGGGAGATGTCTGAATTTAAAGTACGAGGCTTATCCAGAAAGTAAGTACCGTCTGCGCATATATCCCGCGCATATTGTAGTACGAAGGTCGCGCATGCTTAGTTACTTCCTTCTATTCGACGACGAAGTAGCCAAGCTATATTGTTTGTATACGTTCCGATTTACGTTTACTACACATCGGTAATCATTTTTAATAAAATCGATCGGCCCGCCAGTTGTGAAATAAGAAGAGTTATTAGGTTTTTGAATGCGAGAAATTTTCGTCCTTATGAAATTTATCGTGAGATTTGTGAAGTTTATGGACAGAATGCGATTAGTGAAGGTATGGTGAGAAAGTGGGTTAGGCTGTTTAATGATGGAAGAGAAAATGTTCACGACGAGGAGCGTACCGCATACCGGACGTGTAACGACGGCGCTTGTTGATTCACTTCGTTGGGAACAATTCAGTCATCCTCCTTACAGTCCAAATTTGGCTCCTAGCAATTTCCATTTGTTTTTGCATGTGAAGAAATTTCTTGCCGGCCAGAAGTTTGAAAGTGATGATGAGATAAAGGGAAACGTCCAGCAGTGGTTGAAGTCGCAGGCGGCCGAATTCTTTGAAGCGGGCATATTAAAATTAGTGCCAAGATACGACAAATGTCTCAACTTGCATGGTGACTATGTAGAAACGTAGATTAAGGTATGCAGAATTTTTGAAATAAATAAATTTGAAAATAATTTGTATCATTTTCTTAATGCCCAAACGGTACTTACTTTCTGGATCAGGTTAGTATATAGAAATAAAACTTATAAACCTTATTTCCTTTCCATCTTGCGACTTCGTTATATGTCATACACGTTTTATTTCAATAACGCGACTTGGAGACCATCATCACACATTATGAATAGTATATAGATTTTGTTAAATGGTTAAATGAGTAGACTTGCACCATAAAGATTTTTTTTGGCATATGCTCATCATCCATCTGCTCTAGGTGACCTAGCCTATGTATTAGTTGAGCCTTTATGAATCTTACAATGTCCTCATAATTCAATAGCTCGGCTGCCCTCTGATTATTACTTATTTTCCATTCGTCATCTTCATTAACCGGGCAATAAACACGTCTTACAATCTTTCGTTTGAAAACTTGTTTCTTTTTTTGTCAATGTTGATGTCTCGCCTCCATAAATAAAACTGGTCTGATAAAGCGTCTCAGATGTTTTTATTTTGTGTTGCGATAATAAGTTTGTTCTCAATAGTTTGCTATTGGCATAATATGCCCTATTCCCTGTTTGTATCCAGTCATACGTTGTCGGTTTTATAGACCCTTCATTATCTATCATGTTACCCAGGTACATACATTTATTAACTACATCAAATGAATTATCCTCTATGCATAAATGATATAGATTTCTTCTCCTTTCTGATGCAGAAATCAGCATGTATTTAGTTTTGCTGATATTTACATTGAGTGCCATTCCAGCGGGTTTTTGATTAAGCTTCTTGTATACCTTAATTAGCCGTTGTCTTGATCTTGCTATTATCACAACATCGTCAGCGTAAGCACATATTTGGCTTGTCTTATTTAGTATTGTTTATCGCTGATCTATGTCTTTAATAGCACACTATAGCGCAATAGTAAAGAGGGTGGCCGATAATCCATCGGCTTGCTTAACTCCCTTATTAAAATCAAATGATTCACGTGGAATATTCTCACACTTAATTCTGGCAATAAGAATAGGGCGAATGGCGCCATTGAAGACAAAATTCAGCAAGGCAGTGGACAAAGATTTGTATTTTGTTTAAAAGACAAGCCAAAATGAATATTTACAAAAACACGGTGGGTCTTGTTGTGACATACGATTCTGAAATTTAGACCTTGTCAGAAAGCGATGAGAAGGATTGAAAGAAAAAACATGAGAAGCATATTTGTTGCGACTAAGGAAGGAGATACTTGAGGAATAAGGAAAAATAAATACTTGAACGCTGTTATTAAAGGGATAGATAAAGTAAGGTTTATCGAAGCACAAAGAATAAATTGGCTGAGGAACGTTGAAAGAGTGGATGATATTTACACTGGTTAAGAGTGTCTGGAAGGGAAGATTACATGAAATAGGAAGAAGAAGAAGAAGAAGAAGAAGAAGAAGAAGAAGAAGAAGAAGAAGAAGAAGAAGAAGAAGAAGAAGAAGAAGAAGGAGGAGGGATCGACGAAGGACGAGATGGATGGACGATGTTACTCGAGACCTTGCTACGATGGGCAAAAGAGGCTGGAAACCATTGGAAAATGATAGAGGGTGTCGAGGAGGATTGTTGTCGAGGATAAGTTCCACCAGGGGTTGTAGAGCTAGTAAACGGAGATGAAGACGATTATTTTCCTCTAACACAGGTTATGACTACTTACAGTTGTGCGGTTCTGTAGACGGACTACGTATGTGTTTCAAAACGTGCTCCAAAGAAATGATTACAAAACTGACGACAAGTAAAGACATAATATTGTAACGGTGTAAACAATTTAAATTAATAATAATCATACCAGCTCAAATTCAGATACTACAGTACTGTACTCAAACTACACTGTTTGCACGCGACAGAAACAATAGCTAGTAGATTACTCTCGGAAACAGGAAAAGGAGAAGAAACATTTATAAGAAAAAAAAACATCTACGGGACTCAAAAACATTTCAGGAAATTAGGTAAATATTATTATTTGAGTCGAAGCAAAAGTTACGAGAAAAGCCTGATAAAATGTCAGCCACCATTGGGAAGAGACAGTTCAGCATATTTTTCTAACAAATAGGATGATAAAATAATCCAGGAGAATAGAAACACAGATGTACGAGGGGTGAAAGAAGTCCATGAGAAAAGTGGGGAGGTAAGGAAGCTGTCGGAAGAGAAACCAAAGAGAACGGAGAGTGTGTTTATCGAAAGAAGGAAAAGCAAGAATGACATGGAGAATAAAGGAATACTGGTAAAGGAGGAAAGAGATTCAGAGAATGTAGGAAGTTGTTTGCTAGTGAGAAATGAACAGCAGTTCAAGAACTTGTCTTGAAAACAATAGAGCAGCACAGCACAAGTGACAGGATCAACAAACACACAGTCGGATGAACCAAGGAATAGTAGATCTAATGGAAGATAGAAGGTTCTCACACAAAAACACGACAGAATACAAAAAGAAAGTAGGAGATGAGCAAAAGATACCTCATCGCAGAAGGATAGCAGAATGGATGACAGATGCAAGAAAGGAAAGGTGCAGATAGATCCCAGAAAATAAAAATTATTAGAAAGAAAACATGATAATCTAAGCACCCATGAAACTAGATTACTGGCTTGTATAAAAAGAAAACTTGTAACGTGTTAAAAGATAACGTGGAACATTGATAAATCTATTGTTGATGACTATGGATTTCTTAAGGCTTAATTTTTTATACATAACGGAATTTTTTGAAGAAAACAGGCCACGTACCCAAGACACCCAAGAAGTAAGGACGAGGAACCAAAAATTGTTTAATCCGAACTTTTCTATGCGATAAAACCCACAACAAATAACAAACAACTGGACCTAACGAAATTCCAGTGGAAATATTAAAAACAACCTTCAAAGGTAATATTAATGTTCTACTCGGTCTTTTTAATGCAGTATACGCATTAATAGTGTCCTTTTTTTACATGCTGTTCTGGAATCGTCAGGATAAGAATACTCTGGTCTTTATATTAGTGTTACTGTATGTAGCCTACAAACTCTTTCGCTGATATGCAAAAGTTACCTTGTAACGTATCGCATAACGTTACAATTCGGGAACCTGGTTAATTGGCTCAGGTCAATTAAACAGGCTGCCATAATCTTTACAAAATCATAAATACCTGGAAAGTAAACAAAAGTTAAATAGGCTCCCGTGAATTGAGGAGTATTGACAAGGGATTTGGTAGATATATTCACTCACCTTTTTGATAACCATAACATCTCTTTATTATATTTTCTTGAATAATACTTTAAATATGATTGTTATTTTGTTTGATTACATTAAACAAATAAATTACTCAAAAGTTGTGCATCAAATGCTCTTACGTCTTTTAACATGTTACTCTGGTGATCAAAATAAAATTATATATTTATCAACTACATCAAATACCTCGGATCCGGGTTTTAACTTAAGAATGCTCTACAATAAGTCAACATTATGCAAACTATTTGAATACTAGTTTGCTCAAATTTCGAATTACCTTTTACCTTTAACTATTATCAGATTACTATTTCATTATTGTAATTACAGACACTACTATGTTAACATTTACATTATTAGAATAAGTCTTTGCAAAAATATACTGCTTTTGTTGCCATTGTTAAAAATATAATGGTTTGGTTTCACCTTGATACAATGTGATCAGCGGCGGGTTCTCTTGTTGTTACTCTACAGTTGCGTTTCCTAGAAGTTCTACGATGTCGTTCGGGTGTCTCCATTTATTTTGTAGATTCTTAGTTGCGAACATGACGAAAGGATGCTGTTACCTGAAGCTCGTGAATTTGTCGTTGTTACTTCACTCCTGATGTACGGTGTTCACTCTTTTACACTTTACATTTTGCTTTTAACTGCACTAATGTTACTCTATAATGTTTGGATAGAACGTACCTTACAACTTAAACATTTCGTTTCCTTTTTTAAAAAAGATGTGTCGGCTAAGTTAGTTACTTTTAGTTATTTCACTACAGTTCAACTACATAACTCGTTTTACTTTCACCACATTTCAATTACTTGTGGAGTCTGTCACCATGAAATATTACGTTCAGTTACATCGCCATTAATTTTTTATATTTACACTTTATTTTACGACACATGGTAAAGCTGTTACCTTGTCGCTGATTCTCGCTCGACTGGGGTTGGTTTTGCGGCAGTTAGTAGGGAGAGGGAGCTGTTCGCGCGGAGAGAGAAAAATAGTTCGTACTTTATTATTATTATTATACTAATTAACTACTATTAATAATACTACATTTTCTTTATTGAGTTAGGTATTTTTATTATTATTATTATTACGTCTTTTTATTTAATTATCATAATTATTAATTTTCGCTTCAATACAGAGTAATTTTCATGTCCGTACTAGATTTTACAAGTTGATACAGGCATATAAGTACACAGGGAAGGGTTAAATATTAAGGGGTGTTATCGCAATTTTATTATAGAATTCTTTTAGGTTTTAAAACTATTTATTTTGGGTATTAAGGCGGGGTTACATTATCATTTACTTTAGGGGTTTACGTTCTGTTTTAATGTGAGATTTTAAATTATTTTAAATTTCTTTTATTTCATTTTTTCCTCTTTTAAAATCGTCACATACTCCTCCTCTTAAGCCTCAGACTCCGGTTTATTTGTTTAGGAATGTACCGGGAGTATGTTTGGGGATTTCTGTGTTAAAATTTAATTTAGTACACGATTTTTTTTTCTATATCTCTTTAAATAATTTTATTCATTTAAATGTTCTCCTCCGTGAAATTCCCTTTATCTCACTTCTTACCATGCTAATTTATATTTTTACTTCTTATACTAATATCCGTAACTCACAATATCGTGGCCCGACTGATTACATTTTGCATATTCTAACTCTAGTAGTTAGTTTTCTGCACTTTCTTTAACTCTTGTAAAGAACTTTCTTTAACCCTTGTAAAGAATTTTTCAGTGCGGCGCCGTTGTGACTTGTTACGTTACCTATATATAATTCTTAATTCTACTACAGAAATCTAAAGCCAATCCCATACTTGACCTTAGATTCATTCTTATCCTAATTTCTTATGCTACTGAGAGAATCGGAATTTCACGAAGATAATTTTTATCCTATTCTCTTTAAATGATCAGCTGTAATACATAAACAAAAGGGGGCAAACACTTTACTTTCAATGTGGGTCAAACTAGTTTTCTTCAAACAATGGCATAGTTTATGCGTTCAAAGGGGGAAGTTAGTCAACTCGAGGGTGTATATATCTCTATTGTTCCATTTAACAATAGCTGGCGGCTAGAGAATTATTTTCAAGCAGGACACAACCTATTTATTATTATTCATACATATTATTCATTTCTTTTTACTTATCTCACTAATACACTTTTATAATTATAATTATACTAACGTGTTATAATAATTTACGATCTTATTAAACCTTTTATTTTAAATGACTTATTATTTATTATTATTTCAAACACTTATATTTGGACACAAAATTTCATACTGAAATTTCTCTCTCTCAGATTATTTCTATTCATCAATTGATTATCTTACACTTACGTCACATCTTTAATTCATTTTCTCAATGTTTAACATAGTTAACGTTAATTCATTTAAACACATACACATATATATCTTATTTCATATTAAGCTTCCATATGCAATCTTATCTCAAGTAATCAACATAACTTATCTCACAACAAATAAATTCTCAATATGGACATATATAATTAATCAAAACAAAACGATAATACCATTTTAGTAGAGAGAAATTTCATACGAAGAGTACATTATGTTTACATTCACACAACAGATCAGCTGGTTGGGGGAGGTCTATTGTGTGCGTTACGGTGGCTCACCGCCCACCTAGGCAAGGCTTTACAACAAAGAAGGGTGATTTCTGACAATTTGGAACACGTTTCACTTCCTGCACAGGATTGTCTGTTTAGTCAACCAGGGAATGTCATTCAAACAACGTACTTGAATACGAGGGGAGAGGGTACTTTTCTCGAGCTGTTTCGTGTCAAGAAACAAACATGAACTAGCCTGTAACTACCGTCAGGTTGAAAATTGAATATTTTTACAAGCGGGGACTTGCTTATTATGTCGATTTCCTAACACTACTATTATTACTTTATTAATAAAACTCTATTTATTTATTCACAAATCCAGAGTGATTTTAGCAAGTTATTGTTAATTAGCCCAGGGTACACAATTATTATTTAACAACACAAGTCATAAAAGTGCGCATCTTATTTATAAAATTATTTACTTGTTTTTTTTTTTGTTTTAAACGATGTCTGAAATCTTTTGTTACTGGGCAAGGGTTACACACTTTGTAATACAATAGGGGGAGGTGATGTATTGTCTACTTGAGGTGGCAGAGCGTAACAAAGGGGTAGTTTGGTACAAGCGGGACCAAGTCATTTTCTTGTCTGAGATTGTCGTTAAACAGACAAGTTGGGGAATGCATTTTTAAACAGGTTTTACCCTGGGGTTACAATGTATAAATAATTATTATATTATATCTAAATATTCTTACCTTATATATCATGGTTATTATATTATATTATATTATTACACCACATAATGATTAGAAAAACACACTATCCTAATTCTGAATTTACTTACTTCAATTCTTCCTTTTGCGTATTTTAAATTAACATTCATAGAGTGAATAATTCTACCACATATTAAATGACAAACACAGGGCATTTTATCTTGCTAATTATCATTTATTCATTAATTAAGCAGAGTGGCGCATTTGTAACGTATCGCATAACGTTACAATTCGGGAACCTGGTTAATTGGCTCAGGTCAATTAAACAGGCTGCCATAATCTTTACAAAATCATAAATACCTGGAAAGTAAACAAAAGTTAAATAGGCTCCCGTGAATTGAGGAGTATTGACAAGGGATTTGGTAGATATATTCACTCACCTTTTTGATAACCATAACATCTCTTTATTATATTTTCTTGAATAATACTTTAAATATGATTGTTATTTTGTTTGATTACATTAAACAAATAAATTACTCAAAAGTTGTGCATCAAATGCTCTTACGTCTTTTAACATGTTACTCTGGTGATCAAAATAAAATTATATATTTATCAACTACATCAAATACCTCGGATCCGGGTTTTAACTTAAGAATGCTCTACAATAAGTCAACATTATGCAAACTATTTGAATACTAGTTTGCTCAAATTTCGAATTACCTTTTACCTTTAACTATTATCAGATTACTATTTCATTATTGTAATTACAGACACTACTATGTTAACATTTACATTATTAGAATAAGTCTTTGCAAAAATATACTGCTTTTGTTGCCATTGTTAAAAATATAATGGTTTGGTTTCACCTTGATACAATGTGATCAGCAGCGGGTTCTCTTGTTGTTACTCTACAGTTGCGTTTCCTAGAAGTTCTACGATGTCGTTCGGGTGTCTCCATTTATTTTGTAGATTCTTAGTTGCGAACATGACGAAAGGATGCTGTTACCTGAAGCTCGTGAATTTGTCGTTGTTACTTCACTCCTGATGTACGGTGTTCACTCTTTTACACTTTACATTTTGCTTTTAACTGCACTAATGTTACTCTATAATGTTTGGATAGAACGTACCTTACAACTTAAACATTTCGTTTCCTTTTTTAAAAAAGATGTGTCGGCTAAGTTAGTTACTTTTAGTTATTTCACTACAGTTCAACTACATAACTCGTTTTACTTTCACCACATTTCAATTACTTGTGGAGTCTGTCACCATGAAATATTACGTTCAGTTACATCGCCATTAATTTTTTATATTTACACTTTATTTTACGACACATGGTAAAGCTGTTACCTTGTCGCTGATTCTCGCTCGACTGGGGTTGGTTTTGCGGCAGTTAGTAGGGAGAGGGAGCTGTTCGCGCGGAGAGAGAAAAATAGTTCGTACTTTATTATTATTATTATACTAATTAACTACTATTAATAATACTACATTTTCTTTATTGAGTTAGGTATTTTTATTATTATTATTATTACGTCTTTTTATTTAATTATCATAATTATTAATTTTCGCTTCAATACAGAGTAATTTTCATGTCCGTACTAGATTTTACAAGTTGATACAGGCATATAAGTACACAGGGAAGGGTTAAATATTAAGGGGTGTTATCGCAATTTTATTATAGAATTCTTTTAGGTTTTAAAACTATTTATTTTGGGTATTAAGGCGGGGTTACATTATCATTTACTTTAGGGGTTTACGTTCTGTTTTAATGTGAGATTTTAAATTATTTTAAATTTCTTTTATTTCATTTTTTCCTCTTTTAAAATCGTCACAACCTCATGGTTCTTAGTATCGTTATAGAAAGTTATTGGTCTTCAGGGTTACCATTGAATGATTTGTCATAGTCTTAAACCAGAAGATGGGCTGCATTGAAACAAGCCTATATAAAGGTAAGTTAAAAGGACACACAATTGTGTAATTTTTTATTTTTACATTTCTGTCATTGT